>JASDQU010191849.1:7635-17790 GCA_032191745.1 Picea mariana
GACAAATTGAGTAAGACGCGATAACTTTTTAAAAATTCAATTTTTTTGGAAGATATGGGTGGATATCTAACTTGAATCTGCCCAAATTGATGAAAAAACCCAGATTTTTTTGATTTCATTCAAAAGTTGTAAAATTGGTTTTAACCAAAATCTGTCGGTTTTATCCATTCCTCCATAGATTTCATGTATAAATAAGCCTCATAGGGCTATGAGAAAGAGCCAATTATCATTATGAGAATTCTTTTGTAATGAATATTAGAGTGTTATCATAACCATGCCAATATTATATGAGACTTGTAATTTTCTGAGTTGGATGAAATGAAAGAGCTATTGTTCCTGTGCAGGTTTCCAAGCATTTGAGTGATCTAATTGTCTTCAAGAAACACTCACCACCTGGGAAGGGACCCTCAACGTGGGTAAGTGTTTTTATATTCTATTTGCTTGGTATATTAACATTGCATTGTGTGTTTATTTCATTACAAGTAAATTTTAGTTTTGTTATATTTTGATTTTATGTTGTTGCATTAGATGGAGGAATTCAGACTTAGATCACATTTTTAAATTGAGGACATTATTACATTTGTTAAGATTTGAGTTTAGTATGTACTCCTTCCATTACTTATGCGTGCATATATTTTTCATATCCTTTTGTTGGCCCTTGACCAAGTTTTGAGGAACACTTGGTCATATTTGACCGTTTTTGGACTTCGACAGCCTGTCAAAGATGGAGTTCCAGGTGAAGCAGAGATCACGGGATCTTGGTCCACTTTTGGGCTGTTTTAGGGTTTTGGGTTAATGTAATGGGAAAGGGATGTCGGCCTGTGGGTTTACCCACGATTAGGCAAACTTTTGTAATGTATAAATAGAAGGATAGGCAATGTAAGAAGGAGTAGATATGATTGCTTAGTGCAATTGGTAGTGCATCTATGTGATGTTGAATAAGTTCTCTGTGCGAACCGTGTAAGGCTTGCAAGGCCAAGTGCAAGTTACTGTGAGGTTTTTATAGAAAGCTAAATGTTGTAAGGCAAGGAAGAAGGATCTAGCGAGCTGCATAGATCTTTTGTCCTATGTGAAGAAGGGTTTTGGAGGCTTTGTGCTTGTAACAGATTGAAGACAATAATAAAGAAGAAGATATTATGGACGTAGCCCTAGGGTGGGGGTGAACCATGTAAATCTATGTGTTATGCTCTGTGCTTTGATTCAATGTGTTTTTTCTTATGCTATGTTCTTTTATATATCCACTTATGCTTTGTTCTTCTTAGATATATATGATTGTTAGATTTGATGTGTATGAGGATGCTCAGTACTGATCTACTAGATCTGATCTGGGTTACTATGGTTAAGTACTGAAATACTGTAGATCTGAGTGAACACTGCGATGCTCTGTGCTATTTGCGAAGTAGAATAAGGGTTGAATATTGATGAATGATCGATGTTAAGTGCTCCGTAAATGATATAATCACAGATCTGTGTCCCAACTAAGGTTGCAGACGCCTGAGTCTTGCAACCACCCTTGCCTCTACCTCGGGTGAGACTTCATCTGCTTTGCAGGTGTTGCCGAAAGGGCTGGTAGTTAGGTCTTTGTTGGTGCACTCTTGAGCATTGAACCCTGGGTCTACCCCTATGCTAACAAATGGTTCTGTTGCCGGGACATGAAACTGTGATTGCTGGGAACTGAGGAAGAAGAAAATTTGTGCAAAAAAAAGCTCCGTGTGTAGATCTGTTTCCCTAGTGCACAACTTTTTACCTGACCTGTGAAGCTTTGTGCTAGGAATAAGGTCAGATCTGAAGAAAGGAAGATCAGATCTGAAGAAAAGAAGTGAGATCTGAACACTCTGTGCTCTAAGAAAAGTAAAAGTGGAAATTTCTGAAAGAAAGAGGTTAGATCTGCAGAAAAGAGGTAAGATATGTAAGCTCTGTGCTCTAATAAAGGTAAGAATAGTCAAAAGTTCTTAGATTTGGAAGCTTTGTGCTCTGTAGAAGTAAGATAAGTGAATTTTTTTTTGTTTCTAGAGCATGGATCTAGGTATGTTTAATAGATTCTGTTCTAGCTTAAAAGCTAGGGCATTAATAGATGAAAGAAAGTTTGATATGAATAGATATGATAAGTATAATAATAGATATCTTATACCTATGCATAGAATGAATGTTTGGACTAACAAATGGATGAAGGATCCTAGAAATAATTTTCTACAGGTTAACTATCACGATTCTAGTGYGCAGTACAGAAGAGGCTGGGGATCATTTAAAAGAAAGAGARGATTAATCCTATGTTACAGTTGYAGAAAACCAAGCCATCTAGCTTAGGAATGCCCTRGTAGAAGACCTAGTTGTCTYTGTTGCAAAKCTAGGGATCATGAGGTATTGAATTTCCCTAGAATGATCGCTAAGMTTGAAAGGATAAATCTGAATCAAGAAGACCATAAKGCAGATCCAGAAAAGGYAGAAACCCAACAAGAATCAGAGAAATTATTAATAMAGATGAAAGAAACCCTGAAGGAACATAAAGATGTYCGATTACCAGAGATCTTCAAAGAAAAGGAGCAAGTTGAAGCAAGAATAGGGGACTTCRACATTGACTATATTSTTGATGAAGAAACACAAGTGAACATTATGCCAGAAAKAACTTGGGAAGTTATAGGGAATCCTGCCATGATTCCTTCGTTGGGAGGAATAKGACTATTCAGAGGAAAACTGATGATGTTATGTGGAAAACTCGCTCAGATACCTATGACAGTTAATGGAWCTGCGACAAAAGAATATTTTGAGATTATMAAATTCATTRAGGACAACGCATGCTACTCAGAAAACCTTGGATTGAAAGAGATCAAKCCAGAAAGAAGGAATAAGAAGAGGTTTTAGAACAACAGAGACAAGAGTTAAAATATTTCATGACTAAAAGGATTGCATAGTTGATAGAAGAACAGGAAAACCGSTCGAAGCCATYTGACACTAAAAGCCCAGATGTTGAGGCCAAAGCTACACAAAAGGATAAAATTTCTACCCCAGACAAAGAAGAAGTGATATACCTAAACCCTAGGAGAGAATCTCACCAGCACGAAGTGACTATGTCTGAGGAAAATAAGAATCAAAATGGGAAGAGAATCACTGAGACGAAGCTCATTGGAAAGAAGGCTAGAAAGCTAAGTAAGAAGAAGGCTAAGATTGAAAAATTATAAAAGACCCCAGAGGGTACCTCGCAGCAAGACACTTTGTAGAATTGGATCTTTGCCGGGATATCAGAACAACGACATATGCCACTTCACCGAGGTGAAGTAATATAGCCATTGGAAGCCAATATAACCATTCGACTGCTGCTCCAAACGGTTCGGAAAGAATTTATGGCTCACCACTAGACCGTTCAACCACGCCATAATGGACAGAACATAAGTTAATGCAGCCTCATACTTGTTGCAAGCAGACCATTGCTAAGTTTCCCTACTTAGTCCATCGCGCCACTCACCGAGAATACTTTTTTCTAAGTGAGAATTTGAGCCTGAAACCTGAGATTACTTCACCCTGTGATCATTGCATTGTTCCCATACCATTCACTGTAGTCTCTAAATTCATTTCACACCTGAACTAGTTGACCCAAGCTTGTATGTCGGACGAGCTCAGCGTTGCTGAGAAAGTAGTTGAAGAAGTTTTGATTGACTTAATGATTGAGAGAGTCATGTCGGATTGAGGATTATCTACAGGAGTCCAAGCATCATGAATAAGAGGACTCCAAGCCTCCCCTTCCACTGCTCACGCCGTTCCATTTTGGCTGACCGATGAGAAACAAACCAAGCACAGGGATGACATCGCAAATGCCAAGCTTATCCCATGCATTCTACCTACTTACTTACCACCTCTAAGTGGTGCCATCAACCATGAAAATATACCTTGAGAATTTGAGTACACTTTGATCATCGCGTACCTTCCGAAAGGGGTGCGCGCAGTTCATGCTGACCAGGATAAGCTCACAGCACTAAAATTTAGTGATTTTAACCTTGGAGATCGTAAAGTTTATAACATGTTAGCCCTGCATAAGTACTTAACCAGGACCAAAGGAAATAATTCTAATATTTTCCCACAGTCATGGACCCAGAACCTTGCGCAATCCACACTGCTTAATGTAATGAAGATCCCGCACTTCAACAGACACCAGGAAGTCAATGCATGCTTCAAGTTGTTGTTGTCCTACTACCACAGAGGATACTTATGGTTGGACCACCGCATCACTGTGGATCTGACCTTGATCAATCGGATCACAGGACTTAATATGCAAGGCCCTAACCCACATGAGTTTTAGCCTGGAAAGACCTCAGACCGAGCACTAGCGCAGAGGATAAAAGAAACTTATGGCGATGTTGAGAAAGGAACGCAAGTCTAAAAGGTAGCCTCTATCCAGAGTGGCGCAATGCGCCTTGCCTATCAGCTGATCGCGGGCAAGATAGTTCGCAAGAACAGACCAACATAAGTGACTAGATTCATAGTTGACCTCGTAGGGAAGTGCGTTGAGGGACTATAGATGAACTGGGCACAATACCTTGTAAACCAGCTAGAGCTTGATTTCAAAGAAGCGCAAGACCAAGGGTATGAGTTCCACTTTAGTTAGTTTCTCATACTAATCACTTTCATCGCCTGGGAGCTACCAAAAGGTGCCACTTTTTTGGAGATCGAACCCTTCAAACCACTGGCCGTGAAGTTCTGTACATTGTGGTACTCCAACAACATGAACAAGTAGTGGCAGTCCAATGTCGTCTTCCATGCCTATTACAACCAATTGAAGAATGAAATCCAGTCTACACCATGCCTCACCCCAAACACACTTCATAGTTTTAGACCTTTGATAAAATTCATCGTAGACTACCACTTCACCTATATCACAGCATGCGCTAATGAGCACAAACAACAGCTCCATTCGTACTACAAGTTGACAGAAGAACACTTGGAGTAGATTACCAAGGAATGGTCGATAGACCTCCTTGTTGCAGTGGACCCCAAAATTTTTTTTGACGTGGATAGCCCTGAAGCTATGCCGGATACACCTGGACCGAGCAAGACTAAGAAGGATGATGAAGTTCAAGATGTCCATAGCACATCCACGAAGACTACTTCGATCTCACCTGCGTAGGAAGGTGATGGTGAAGAACTAGGTGGCACAAAAGTTGAGAAAAACAAAGGTGAGGTTACTCTACCTAGAGAGGAGGAGGATCCCTCCAAGAAAAGGAAGATTACCCCAAAAAATCCCTCATCTCGAAAGAAAATAAGGCCACCCGAATTACGTTTAAGACTACCCTCACACCAGACAACTTCAAATTCTTAATTGCTACGCTGAATGATGCTTCACTAGAGATAATAGAAAAGCAAGAAGTGAAGCAGGATGAGGTATTCAGCCGAATCAAGGGTGAACTTCAAGAAGTGTAGCAAGCACTCCAGTCCAGCCGAGCAATTTCTACTGCACCCTTGACAATTGGAACAACAGGAACAGGCGATGAGCCCACCCAATTACACCAGATCATCGATAAAGTTGAAGCTCGCCTTAGACAAGCTCAAGAAGACATAGCACAAGCCACCCAGGCTTTGACACAAGTACAGAGCTCACTTCTAGAACAACAAAGTAAGGTAGAATGGGAAAATCTTGCCCTGGAAACAAAGTGGGATGAGGAAAAAACATAGTTACAGTAGAGCAAGGACCATTTGCTAGCAGAGCAACTTGAAGTATAGGAAAGGGTTCACAAAGCACTTCGCTTTGTGATGGTCATATAAGTGAAGATTGAAGAACATGTCCCACAACAGGTGGAACAAATTGAAGAAGTAATCCAACAACTTTAGTAGTGCATCACAGATCTAGAACTTTGTACCGTGCCTGAGACTCCTCAAGAAATAAGAGACCTAAGGGAGGCAACTGCTCATAGCGTAGTTGGCCGACTAAAAACCTTTGGCTTGGAATGCAAGCAGCTGAGTGCTAGAAGAAATTAGACTTATGAGAACCTCATAGAGAATCCAGAGTTGCAGGCATTGGAGGCACAGCTCCAAGAAGTAAAGAAACATGCAAATACACTACAAGCGCAGCTGAAGGCCTTGACCCCAGTCGAAAGAATGAAGAGATTTCTAGAACAACGCACCCCCCTACAACAGGTACACACGTTGCAAAGTAAAATGATGGAAGTCTCCCAATGAATTCAACCAATCCAAGAAAAGGCATGCCAACTATTCACTGAAGTTGAAATCTAGGGAGCCGAGCTTGAACATGTTTTCATCACCGTAGAACAACACCTGGAAGGGCCAGTAAACAATGCAGTGATCCAGGAGTTCACTTAGCAAGAGGTTGTCGCACTGCAGTAGGTCGAAGTAGCTCAACCCAAGCTCAAGGCATTCGAGGAAAAATTGATCAGACCAGAGTGACTCGGGACGAGTCACAAGTGAGTGTTGGCAGCCTGTTGGCCCTTGACCAAGTTTTGAGGAACACTTAGTCATATTTGACCATTTTTGGACTTCGACAGCCTGTCAAATATGGAGCGCCAGGCGAAGCAGAGATCACTGGATCTCGGTCCACTTTTGGGCCCTTTTAGGGTTTTGGGTTAATGTAATGGGAAAGGGATGTCTACCCGTGGGTTTACCCATGATTAGGCCCAATTTTGTAATGTATAAATAGAAGGATATGCAATGTAAGAAGGAGTAGATAAGATTGCTTAGTGCAATTGGTAGTGAATCTATGTGATGTTGAATAAGTGCTCTGTGTGAATAGTGTAAGGCTTGCAAGGCTAAGTGCAAGTTACTGTGAGGTTGCTATAGAAAGCTAAGTGTTGTAACAAAAGGAAGAAGGATCTAACGAGCTGTGCAAATCTTCTGTCCTATGCGAAGAAGGGTTTTGGAGGCTTTGTGCTTGTAACAGATTGAAGCTAATAATAAAGAAGAAGATCTCGTGGATGTATCCTCGGGGTGGGGGTGAACCATGTAAATATGTGTGTTATGCTCTCTGCTTTGATTCAATGTGTTTTTTCTTATGCTATGTGCTTTGATATATCCACTTATGCNCTTGTAACATTTTGAAGCTGATAATAAAGAAGAAGATCTTGTGGATGTATCCTCGGGGTGGGGGTGAACCATGTAAATATGTGTGTTATGCTCTTTGCTTTGATTCAATGTGTTTTTTCTTATGCTATGTGCTTTGATATATCCACTTATGCTCTGTGCTTCTTAGATATATATGATTGTTAGATCTGATGTGTATGAGGATGCTCAGTGCTGATCTACTGGATCTAATCTGGGTTACTATGGTTAAGTACTGAAATACTTTAGATCCGAGTGTACACCGCGATGCTCTGTGCTATCTGCGAAGTAGAATAAGGGTTGAATATTGACGAATGATCGATACTAAGTGCTCTGTAAATGATATAATCACATATCTGTGTCCTAGCTAAGGTTGCAGACACCTGAGTCTTGCAACCACCCCTGCCTCTACCTTGGGTGAGACTTCATCTGCTTCGCAGGTGTTCCCAAAAGGGCCAGTAGTTAGGGATTTATTGGTGCGCTCTTGAGCGTTGAACCATGGGTATGCCCCTGTGCCAACACCTTTCAATGCTATGTTTTTGTTATTAATTAATTGTGGACAATGTTCTCTCACTTCCATTCTTCACTCTCATCTATTTAATCGTTCAAACTGCCCTTTGTATCTATCCTTTTCCACCATTGATTTTCCATCCTACTCACACATCAAAACTTACTATTCAATTCACATATCCATTCACCTCTCCAACAATGTCCCAAACAGTATAAAACAAAGTTTTTCCGTTTACTATATATATAACCTTTCTCTTGTATATTCACCTCATCTTTCCTTACACGATTCACTCCTTAGTTGTCAATTTGATTATACATCACAATCAATTAATTACAAGAGAAGATCATTGCCATCTCTCCCTCATTTTATGTGTATTAGTCATTGAGTTTAAATGCTTCCTTCATATCTCAATTACACAGAAAACCACTTACTTTTCTTATATTCATTCTTTTCCTTGCCATCCATTTATTTTTCCTTTAATTTATTGATGTATTCATTTGATGAGTGGTTCTGAGTCTAGGATGTGTGGTTTTACATTTGCTTAATATCTACAGTTTAAGTTTGGATTGCTTTAGGAATTATTTATGTTCTTAGTCAATTTTGTTTTTGCACTGTTTTGTACCATTCTACACTTATTTCTGCACTAATTTCCTCTCTTGTTTTTGTTATTAATGAATGCTTTTGTTATCATTTTGTAGGATATAATTTAATCTTCCCATTTTAGGATAGATCTTTGCAATAAATTGTTGATCACATAGTTTTGTTTTAGTATTTCATTTTGTTTGGCTTCTTATTGCAAGCTTGTAATTTCAATCACTAACCGACAGATTAGAGGTCTAACTCATGATATATGGTGTTCCCGCATTGGAATTCTTCCCAAGGTGTTAGTTTATTTTCTATCACTTGAATTCCTTTCTGTTTGCTTGTTTCTTTTATTGCATTTAAGTGTGGATCCACTATAGGAAATAATCATTGAAGGAAATGAAACTTAAGTAAGCTACTCATGAATTATCACACGAACATCACCCTGAGTGCATGAAAGACTGTGATCTAAGCCTTTATGGCACTAAGTTATTCCTGTGTCCCAGTGATGAATCCTTAGTGTTTATCTCCCATAGTTTACATTTAAATTCTGCAGTGTGGGTTTGAAGATTTTTTTTCTGGCTTTAGATTAGACTAGACTCCAATCCTGCATTTCCCATGCTTGCACCTCGAAGCTTACAAGCCTCGGTTGATAATTTAATGTGGGAATTAATAGTACATATATTTATCCCCACATTTTGGCGTCATTGTCGGGGAGGTGCTAAAGGGATTAGAGCATAGGTAGGTTGCTTTTATTGATCCAAAGCCTTAATTGTTCCTTTCATGCAAGTGTGTTTCTTTTCATGCAAGTGTGGTGTGCTTTTAAGGACGAATTAAGGGCGGAGAGAAGATGGTAAGACGTGAGGGAAGAGCCAACACATCCAATTTGGTGGGGTTGCTCCAAAGTTAGGTTGTCCTCTTCCTTTCAATAGTTATAATTTGTGTTTTATTAGCATTATCCATCTTTTATATATATAAGAAGAGAAGCTAACTTGTGTGAACAAATAACTTGGTGACAACAGGGTCCTAGTATCACGGTGGCACTTCAAGTATATAATTGGTTTGCTTACATTTGCTTTTAGTTTGCTTCTTTTTATTTCTTTAATATTTTTAAAAGTTTTTGGGCACTGTAAGAACCCTCCCTCTACACTAATCCATGTGTGAAACAAAACCCATCAAACAACAACAAGAATTCAAATATGATAAAGAGTTTAACAAAACTCTCCCAAATCCTAGCAGCATCTGGTATCCCAATATCATCCTCTTAGGAAGAACAAATATTGAGAGTAGTCAAGAACTTAAATGTCATTCCACATCCACAAGAAGATACAAAATTCTCCTTTGATTCCCTTTGCAAATCTATCAAGGATATTGAAGAATCATGGACCACATTCAATGGAGAGCCACCATTAGAACCTGAGATTGAGGAGTTTTCAGTATTCCTTTCTGAAGATCTTACATGCACTGACAAGACTTGTTATTCAAAAGAACATGATCTTCATAGCATGACAGATAGAGACATGCAAAGTGGTCTAAATGAGGAAGTGAACTAGAAACATCATGACTATATCAAACATTGGTTCCATATGACAACCAGATTGAACCACCACTCTATTCTTCAACAACTCTTCACATCATCCCCAAAGTAGTTGGTTCTTCATACTCTGGTATACATTAAATCTTCTCTTTCAAACCCGAGCATGAACGTGTTTCTACACCTGTTACGCACATGGTTACATTGTAAATATTCTTACACATGAAATACGATTTCTTGTTCTTAGATAGGATAGAGTAAAAATTGCATGTTAGTTAACCTAGTTCTAAATAAATGAATCATCTTTTCATGTTTCTTTTCAAATAAATGAAATGAGATGAAGATAATATTGGTGATCTAACATCAAAAACCAAAACAACTTAAGATATTTCTTCTTATTATTACATACATATTTCTCACTATTAATAATAACAATTGATCATAAGCCTAATCTTTAAAATATTATGGGGATTTACAAAATATTTAA
>JASDQU010191850.1:8420-20058 GCA_032191745.1 Picea mariana
TAATTGTTCCTTTGAGTGAGATGGAAGCCTAAACACCTGCACTCAGGGTTGGGCGATCTTAGGAAAGGTTCATGACCTAATAAGGGGAACGGGTTCTTTGAAAAATGGGGGATCGGAAAGAGACTAGTGCAAGAACTGAGCAAGCCCTGAGGAGATCCACCATAGTTGAGAAATGGTGCAGGGGAAAGGTAAATAAAGCGGTGAAGAAATCTGAGGTGTTCCAAAAATAAATCGGACAAGGAGAAATGGATGAAATAAATATGGAAGAGTTGCGGAAGTTGTGAATAAAAGAAATATTGGTCAGTCTAATATTGCAGGAAAGAGAAATGAGGAGAGAAAGAATTCCCTAGGTGGGTGGAAGAGAAGAGGAGTGCGTAGAAGCAAGGGAAGACGAAGCAGGTCTAGATCTTGTGAAAGACAGAGAACATTTGGCCCCAATCTTAGGAGGAGTCAAGAATGAGGTTAAACATGTTAATCCAAAGCAAGAAAACCAGACCCCCCAAATCAAAGAAACCCACCCAGAAGCCAGTGGAACCAGCCCCGAGTCGCACGTACCCCAGGTGCCCTCTATACGCTTGTTAAGTTTCATTCCACATACTCATGCAAGTTCTATTCCATCAAATTAAATCAATCTTTCAAAATCCGCAAGTGTGAAAAATGGGAGGATATTAGGGTATCCTTGCATATCGAAACTAGGGCCATTATGATTCATTTTGGTAGGAATATTAAGACTCAGAATGGTTGGACACACAGGAGGCTCAATCACTCGATACCTAGAATTATGGGGTAAAAGAGACGAGGATGTAGAACAACACTGTTTTCTATGCGAGGCCATCTAGAGGTCCACAAGGACTCTAGATGCGAACAATTTAGTGGAATTCTAGACTACTTTGAGGGGTCACACCCTCAAGTGGTACATGAAGGATATTTATCCTGGGTTGCAAGGACAATTCGTTACCCTTGACGAGGTGTATCAAAAATTCATCGTTGAATTCAAGATACCTCAGTTAGAGAAGCAAGCTCTCTCTGAGTTGCAGGAGATTCAGCAGAGAGAGGGTGAGTCTACATAGGAGTACAGTCAGACATTTAAGGACACTATTTGGATATTAGCGCATCTAATTCATGAATACCATCAAAGGGAATGGTACATCCAAGGGCTTCTACCCTTGACCTAAGTCCCCCTGATGCAACAGAGGATAGCCACATTGACAGATGCTTTGGAGCAATCAATGAATATTTAATACATGGAAATATATTGAGGGAGTCTAAGGGTAACCAGACCTCTGGTAGACCCAAACCTTTCACAACTCTAGGGATAAATATCGACACTCACGAATAAGATCCAAAAATTCACTCTACCCAAACTAGGACGATGATCAAGATTATTTTCGTCACAATGAAAGCAAAGATTTAACACAGAAATATACAGATATATTGAAAGAGTGACAATAATATCACAGAGATATATAGGAAATGAAACCATAAACACAGAGATACGGTAATGCACAATTTCTATTATTGAGCGAAAATGTACAAAGACTGTAAAAATATGGAGTGAAAGACTCGTTAGAATGGTGGCAGCCTATGTCTGAGAAGAGATGTGATGGCTACTCCCATTTGCAAGAATATGCTCATTATAATGAGGCTCCAAGGCCTTTTTAAGATAAATAAAATACAAAACCCTAACCCCAGAAGATGAAAATCCAATAGTTTTGTGGACCCCATTTTGGGTAGTTTGGTGTATCAACTTCTCGGGGGCATAACTTTGGCATACAACCTTCGTTTGGGGCGTACGATAACTCATTGGAAAGGTCTATCTGAGGACTACACACGTTTTTGTCAGAATCTACCTTTATTCACCCTTTAATTGTAGTGAGCCCTAAAAAGAATTTTTAGGGCCTCAAAACAACCTGGGAAGTGTGGTACCTGAAAATAGAAGAAAACTGCCAATGTGGAAGATTCTTTTTTGAGCCAATGGAATAAGTGGGTGGCCACCGATATCCACCTGGATCAGACAAACTCAAGTTTGGTGCACAGGGTGCTATACAAAGGGGCATATGGAAAATGAGTGTTTTTTCATGAGGGGAATGGGACCTCCACACAACCTGATGGCCCCCTTCCTACAAGACCAATAGGAGGAGTTGTGCAAGTATCTGTAACTCCACCATTCCAAGAACTGGTTCAATACCATGTTTTCCAAGCACCCAAACAACCCATATAGTCGAATACTATGAAATATGTCAGACTCATAGGCATGCACCAAGGCACTGCCCCATCCTGTAGAAGTACACGCCTACACCTAATATAATATATTGTGAATTTTGTGCATCTACAATGCATTCTACAAACCAATGTAAATATTTAGATCCACTTGTCGATAAACCGGATCATACTGCATTCAGGGTAAACAAAACACCCCAAGGGCCCAGAAGAGGCTGGTGGGGTGGGGGTGGAGGTGGATTTAGAGGAGGGAGGAATGGAGGAAGAGGACCAGTCTAATGTTACAATTGTGATGAAAAAGGACACTTGGCCAAAGATTTTCCTAACCTGAGACAATCATGGTGTTCACACTGTAGAGCTAATGTTCATGCAATCGAAGATTTCCCAGACATGATCGAAAAGTGGGAGGACCAGGTTCTTCAAAGAGGAGATAACTTTATAGGATCAAAAATTAGGAGGGAATTCAAAGGGAAGGTACCCAAAATCAACATCATCACTCACGAAGGAGAAAAAACGGGGGCAGATGTAGAAAGTCAGCCCAAGATTCAAAAAGTAGCTCCCAAGGATGACAAGTATGACCCTTTGAAATAAAAACTATTTTTCAAAGATGCAATAGAAATATTTAAAGGTATATTTGCTCTAGAAATAGTGGAAATCCTCCTAAATTCATCCTTCAACCCATCATTTCTCAAGCCCTTGCCTCACCACCTGCACTTAGGAATATTGTAAACTTGAGAAGACACCATGAGTAGTCCTAGAATTTAATTAACCTCTAGTTTCGATTATTCTCTGAGATCCTAGGAGAAGATCAACTTACTAAGAAGTTGCAGAACACCTTGTACCTAGTTCTAGGAGAAGAGGGAACTCTAGAAACCATTGTAACCACAAACCTCCTCGAGAAGAATACACAGAGAATACAAATAAGGAAGGTGTGAACTGGAAAACAATTTAGGTTTGAAGCCCAGTTAGATGACATTAATATTAAAGACATCATGTTGGACTTGGGATCAAATGTCAGTACCTTACCCAAAATACTTGGGAGGCTCTAGTGAACCTCAGTTAGTGTATTCCCCCATCCAGCTAAGAATGGAAAAGAAATACTTCATTTTCTCAGTAGGGAGGCTGGAAAATGTGGAGGTAGATGTTGTGGGAGTTAAAACGATAGCTGATTTTGAAGAAATTGAAATCATGGGAGACAAATAACCCTACCCTACCTTATTATCAATTGACTAGGCATATGAAAATTATGTTTTCATTGACTTAAAGAGGGACACCGTGATGTTTGAGGTGGAGGAATAAACATATTCCAACCCTTAGATTTGTACTTGGGGCCTAGATATACTGAGCCAATGGATAATAACATGGATTCAGAATTTCTTGACCAGTTATACACCATAATAGTAGGGATGAGGTTGGATTATATTAACCCCACTACAAATGGATCTATAAGTTGGAGGAGCATACATTCAGTCGACGAGGACTCAAAACTAGATTTTGACAGTTGGCAGCAAGGTTCATACAAAATATTCTCAAGACATTGTGCAACTATCAAGGAAATGAGATGGATTGGAACGAAGATAAGGAATCACCCAATATATCATGGTACTTCAGACTTGGATAATTTTATCACCGACATAGAAGAAAATGTTGTGCCAAATCAAAGAATATTCATTTTTTATATAGCCTTGAAGGATACCCCGGCTAGATGGTGGGCCACTCATAGAGCCTTGATTCTGGATTGGGAGAATGTAAAGAGATTTATTCGATGCAGATTCCTCAGTAGTGATCATTTGAAATATATGAGCATGTATTTTCAAGGTACGCAATTGTTTGATGGCAAGTCTGACCCGAGAGTGCATTTTGAGCACTACTTAAAGAAACGGCGAGTTAACTAAGTACCCTCTTAGCTATGGGTTCATCTATTTTTCCACTCGCTAGGTGTGATCCAAAAATATTGGTACACACATGAAGAGACCAGAAGACAAACAAGTTGTTGGCAGACCTTAAAAGACTAGTTTTGCAGAGATTTATCCTTCGTTGGTAAGTCCCCTAAGCTTCACTTAGTCCTTCAAAGAATTCGGGAGATGTTATTTATTGACATTTCTAAACAAATATCAAGCCTAGTAGTATGTTATGATCATTCCCATTTGCTTCAGTCCAATCTAGGCCACAACCCTATAAGAATACCTTTATCTTGTTGTAAAATTGATAAAGGCTTGGAAGAATCCAATGAATTAGAAGAACTTAGAAACCTAAATATCAAAGGAACTGAATGTACAAGAGAAATTTAGGACACTATACCTAGTCATAAATATAGCTCCTATAACCATCCCCTGGAGTTGTAGAAAGTAAATATAGGGAGTAAAGAGCATCCTGAGATAGCTTCCACAGGAGAATACTGGGATCAACAAACCATGAATGAAGTTCAGAGCTTGTTGTAGGAATATGAGGACTTATTCCCAAAAACCTTCTCAAAACTGAAAGGAATAAAAGGATCCATGGGTGAGATGAATATCGAGCTAAAACTGACTCAAAACCCATGAAGCATAGCCCATATCATCTCAATCCCAAGGTAAAAGAGAAGTTCAAGAAGGAAGTGGACAAAATGCTTGCGGTAGGACTGATCTTTCATGTCGAAGAAGTAGAGTGGGTTAGCCCCATTGTAATACAGAGAAATAAGGCTAGAGAATACATTTGAGTTGGTTTCGACTACAGGAGTCTGAATTCTGCATGTGTGCATGATCTGTTTTTTACATCCTTCAGTGATGAGGCGTTAGAATAAGTTGTCGAGAAAGAAGCTTATTTTTTTACAAATGGATTCTCAGGATATCACCAAGTCAGAATTTCAGAACAAGACCACATTCACAACTGAGTGGGGGTCATTCACGTACAATGTGATTCCTTTTTGCTTAAAGAATTCCCCAACAATCTTCTCCAGGATCATTATAGAAACATTTTGTGACTTCATATACAATTTTTTAGAAGTCTACATGGAAGATTAGAATGTATACAATTTTTTGAAGTAGAATGTAGGGATACTATGGTTTATGTTTGATAGATTTCAGGAATTACAAATATCTCTGAACCTGAGGAAGTGTATTTTATGCATACCACAGAACAACCTAATAGGCCACATTGTTTGTTGGGAAGCAGTCCTGGTGGACCCAGCTAAAGTTGTAGTTATCTTGAACATGTCACCACCTACAAGTGATAAACAGTTTTTCTTGATGCTTGGGCATATAGGATACTACCATTGGTATATCAAAAGATATGCAAGCATCATCGCACCACTGGAGAAACTACTAAAGAATTATGAAGCATTTCGGTGGACAGATGAATGTGACAAGGTGTTTGATTTTCTCAAGGAAAAACTCAGTATTGCACCGATTCTTATATACCCCAACTGGGAGATTGAATTCCATGTACATGTGGACGCATTAGGTATCGCCCTGGGAGCCATTTTGGCGCAACCAAGAGAAGGGAATATGGACCACGCTATATAATTTTCTACCAGAAAACTTTCTCAAGCCGGACGAAACTACACAAAAACGAAAAGGGAAGGTCTAGCTATGACTTATGCATTGCAAAAATTTAGACACTATTTACTAGGCTCTCATTTTAAGTTTTTTACTGACCATTTTGCGTTGAAGTACCTAGTTAATAAGATGGTCCTTGAGGGAAGGATTTGCAGATGGCTCTTACTCTTTCAGGAGTTTTCATTCGAGGTAATTTTCAAGCCTTGAAGATGTTATGTAGGTCTGAACCACCTATCCAAGCTGGAATCAGGGGAAAGTGGAGGAGGAGTGGATGACCATCTCCCCGATGCAAACATGTTCTGGATTGAATTCATCCCAGAGTATTTTGAAGACATTGCTTCCTTCCTCAGCGCGGGGACCTAACCAGAAAATTATTCCGCAACCCAGAAATGACACCTGGTGGTCTGAGCAGCATACTAACAACTGATTGTCATACAACTCTATAAAATGGGACTAGATACCATCCTCAGAAGGTGTGTCCTAACCCGTGAGAGGCAAGATATCATGTTGTAATGCCATAATGGACTTGTGGGAGGACATGTTGGAGGGAAATCCACAACACAGAAGGTATTTCAAGCTAGGTTATGGTGGCCAAAATTATTCAAGGATGATAAATCTTATGCTAGATCATGCAACATTTTCCAACGAATAGGGAAGCCATCATGCAGAGATGAATTACCTCTTCAACTAGTTAGAAAATTGGAGGCCTTTGAGAAGTGGTATGTTTACTTTGTTGGACCAATTAATCCACTTGCCAAGCATTCAAAGTCCAGATATATCATCACTACAACAGACTATCTCATGCGGTGGGATAAAGTAGAGGAATTTTAGGGTTGTTCAACAGATACAACTGCTAGATTCATATTTGAGAACATTATTGCCCAGTTTGGATGTCTTAGGATCTTGATTAGTGATCAAGGTAGTCACTTCATCAGCAACACAATCGCAACATTGACGAAATAATTTCTCATCCAACATCATAAGAGCAGTCTTTCTCATCCACAAGCTAATGGGATAGTGGGGGAATTCAACAAGATTTTGGAAATAGGATTGACGAAGGTGTGTTGTGAAAATAGGGAGGAATGGTATGGTAAAGTTCTAGCAGTCTTATGGGATAATAGGGATACCACAAAGAAGTTGAAAGTATGCCCCATTTCAGTTGTTTTTGTACCTACAGATTTTATCACTCGTAGTCTCTATATAGCACATGCTACACATATGACAGATGATGAATCAGTTGCGCAAAGGATTGTAGACTTGTAGGTGCTTGAGGAAGCAATATTCTTAGCCGATTTTCATTAGTCAATGGAAAAATATAAGCAGAAAGCTTGGCATGACAGACAAATTAAGTCCAAGAGGTTTGTGCAAGGGGATAAGGTACTCCTCTATGAAAGTCATTATCAGAAACATCCAGGCAAGTTCTGCATGCATTGGTTAGGTCCATTCCTATTCGTTGAAATTCAACAGTCTGGTTCATTCAAGCTAGCATAACTAGATGGTATCCTTTGACCAACTTGGGTGAATAGTGCACATTGGAATCCCTACATTTCCCACACTTAACAGAGGGATTGTTTCTCCAGTCCAAGGGAGCTTGTATTAGTTAGACTTTGCTTATCTTTTGTAACATTTTTTAGTATATGTAACAACATTGAAGTGTGCACAATGGTGCCACAACATATGTTTTCTCAGTCTAATGTTTGGGTGTTTTCATAAATTCTTACTGAGTAGCACGTTGTCATATGAGTCACCAATTCACTCAATCATACACATAAAGTCGTTGGAGAACCACATTGTTTTCAAGGGGGTAGTGAATCTAAAACATATTAAATTCTAAGTGTCAATCATGTCACGTCCAGTCACACCCTTTATGTTAACTACCAAAAAATGTCAAAACATATTGTAAAGTATTAAAAGACCCTATACGAGTGGATGTTGTGGATATTCTCATTGCAAATCTCAACCATTAAGATGGTAAGTCCCTCATCTCGTACATGTTTTGGTCAGGCCACCCATTAAATTCAGGATCCATTCAGATATTTTACCACGTTATGAGTCTCGTCAGACGTCCAGGCCATAGGTTGTGTCATTGGCTTAATTACTAGATCATTTATGAGAGATTATTGGTTTACCTCGTTACCTCATAAATAATATCCTACAAAATTATTGTGAATGACACATTGTTAACTTAGCTTCCCTTTGTACTTGACTTTCCCACATCCTGGCACACTCTGAGAGGCCTCCTACTCCCCATCCATGTCCCCACCCCCAATTCAGTGTTTTTACCAGTGCTCAATATCTAAGATGTCGAGAATAGCAGGAGTACAAAGCTCAGTCTCTAAAGAAGAAATATCATATGATCCCTATGATCCCAGATCGAGGTGTTGGGTGATGTCAAAGGGAAGGTCAAGCAAGAAAAACTCGAGGACCTCGATATGACAGATGTGACGTTATTCCCACAGATGAATATTCTTTTGTTCTGGGAGTTGGGTTCTGAGCCAACAGGGGAAGTGAATTTCATCCTAAATCCCAACTTTATTAACCTTTTCAACTCGACTAGCATGCACCTCGGGGATTTACTAGTATTCAAGACCACTGGTGAGATTGTGCAATGCACGAAGTTCCTGATAAGAAGAGTGCACGACATGAGCTTATGGCTCGACAGGAGATATCCCATCCATGCAGAGGATATCCATCATCTCACAGGACTGTCACTAGAAGGTGAGGATGTATCGAAAGGGTTCCAAGGGCCGAGCAAGCATGAAAAAATGAAGGGTGAAATCGTTTTGTATGAAAAATTCCATACCCAATGAGGGGGTCGCACATAGAAATCGAGCCAATTCTCCCAGAAACGGTGGGAATGAACTACTATGTAATCTCCAGCAAGGTCATGCACTCATACTACAAGGGAGAATGCAGGTTCGATGCCTTGTCAATGGCATATTTCTATGCAAATGGTGTAGCCTTTAACTAGTGCAGTTACATGTTGGAAGAATTCCTCGTTGCTCATGAGGAAGTTAAGGAGAAGGGTGGCACCTTCATGTATGGGTATCTGCTTCTATATTTTACAATGTTGAAGTGGAATCCACCCACGGGTAGATAGCTAGCACCTGCGGATATCGGGTGCCTTGCAAAGATGTTGTAACCTTGGTGTTGGCACAGGGGAAAACCTAGGGTTCAATGCTCAAGAGAACACCAACAAAACCCTAACTACTGGCCCTTTTAGCAACACCTGTGAAGTAGATGAAGTCTCACCCAAGGTAGAGGCATGGGTGGTTGCAAGACTCAGGTGTCTGCAGCCTTAGCTGGGACACCAATCTATGATTATATAACTTACTAGAGAACCTAGCACCGTTAGTTCCTCAAGATACATTCAATAACCACTTCTCTTATAAGACAAAGCTTTGCAGCATCCACACTAATCCAAGCACTTAGCAACCATAAAATAGATCAAATCTAGTAGATCAACACTAAGCATTTTCATACATAACATATCTAACATTCATACACATGTAAGAGCACAAAGCATAAGTAGATCTACCTAAATATATCAAATCACTTAGCAGAAGAAGAAACAAACACATTTAACCAAAGCACAAAGAATCACACACAGATTTACATGGTTCACCCCCACCCTGGGGCTATGTCCACCAACTCTTCTTCTTTATTATCTCGGTCAAGTAGTTACAGCATAGAGCCTCAACAATCCTTACTTTGCACAGCTCACTAGATCCTTCTTCCTTGCACTTCAACACAAATCCTTTCACAACCTCCTACAACAACTTTCACTTAGCTCTGCAAGCCTCTTACAATCACGCACAGAGCATTTACAATCCACATCCAATCACACAGATATAATTACTAGCACTTAGCCATCGGGGCTCCTTACATTGCCTAAGTATCTATTTATACATTACAAAAGTGGGCCTAAGTGTGGGTAAACCCATGGGCCGACATCCCTTTCCCATTACATTAACCCAAAACCCTAAAAGAGGCCCAAAGTGGGCCAAGATCCCATGATCTCTGCTTCACCTGGCGCTCCATATTTGATAGGGTGTCGAAGTCAAAAACGTTCAATTATGACCAAGTGTTCCTCAAAACTTGGTCAAGGGCCAATAGGCCCCAATAACTCACCTGTGACTCATCCCGAGTCACTCAGGTCTGACCAATCCTTCTTCAAATTCCTCGATCTTGGCTCGAGCTCCTTCGACCTGTCGTCTTGCTACTACCTCTTGATCGGTAAACTTTTGGATGAGTGCCTCGTTCACCGGCCCTTCTAGGCGTTGTTCTATTGTGTTCACAACCTGTTCAAGTTCTACTCCTTGGCTTTCAACTTCAGTGAACAGTTGGCATGCCTTTTCTTGCACTGGTTGAATTCGTTGAGAGACTTCCATTACTTTACTCTAAATCATGTAAATCTATTGTTGGGTTGTGTGTTGCTCTAGAAACCTCTCCATTCTCCCTACGGGTGACAGGGCCCTCAGTTGCACCTATAGCTTTTCGGCATCGTACTTCACCTCTTGGAGTTGTGACTCTAATTGATGCAATTATGGGTTCTCGGTTAGGTTCTCGTAGCTCTGCTCACTTCTACTACTTAACTCTTTGCATTCCTCAGAGAGTACTTTAATTGTTTCCATGGTGCTCTGGGTAGTTATTTCTCGTTGGTCATGCACTTCTTATGGGGTCTATGGTATGGTCTCAAGCTCTAAGTTCACAACTCTTTGTTGAAGTTGTTGAATAACTTTAGAAAGCTTCATCACTTGGCATTCTATGGGGTCCTCTGCCTTCTATTCTAATCCGATCACAGAGAAAAATGCTCTATGGACTTCTTCTTCAATCCCAATCTGCTTTGCGAGCAGCTACTCTTTCTCTTTTTGATTCTTCGCTTTGTATTCTTCAAATTTCTCTTGGAGAGTGTCCTTCTCTTGTTGTGTGGCTCGGCATTGCTCAATGACTTCCTCCTATTCTTGATTTAAGGCCTGGGTGTCCTACGCTATTTCTTCTTGTGCTTTCCGAAGGCATACTTTGACTGTGTCAGCAATCTTGCAGAGTTGAACCGGTGCATTTCCTTCTTCTATTGTTCCTTCTGGTAGGGGCGCAGAGGAGACTGTGCAGCTAGACTGGAGAGCTTGTTGTACTCCTTGGAGATCGATCTTGACTCTGTGGTACATTATGTCTTTCTTAGCTTCTTGTTTTTCTGTTATCTCTTCTATGGCTTTTTTCATAGTTGTGATGAGAAAACTGAAGTCATCTAGAGTGAGTGTGGTCTTCATCTTAGTCACGGGTGTTGTTGATTTCTATTGGGATGAAGGTTTCGGATGCAAACCCTTCCTTTTATTTATGTTTTCTACTTCATCTCCTAGCCTCTGTTCGACTTCCTCTAAGTCTTCACCATTACCTCCTTTCTCTGGTGTAACAGATGCGGTACTTATAGATTTGTTGTCTACATCCTGGATTTCCTCATCCTTCTTTGTTTGCTTTATTCTCTTTGTCTTACTGGGTCCAGGTGTATTCTGCGCAACTTCTGGACTGTCAATGTCAGACACTTATGTGGGGTCGGCTGGAATAAGGAGGTCTGCCAACCATTCCTTAGTGATTTCCTCCAGGTCTTCTTCTGTCAACTTATAATACAACTGAAGTTGTTCCTTGTTCTCATCAACGCGTATTGTAAGATAGACAAAATGGTGGTCTGCACTGAACTTTATCAAAGGTCGAAACCTGTGTAAAGTATTTGGGGTCACACGCCGCTTGGACCGAATGGCGAGCTTCAACTGGTGACGTCTCCCTGCTCCTCGCGAGCACGGTCGTCCCACCAGGATCTTCACAAACCCGCGGCCCGAAGAGTTGACACTCTTCCTCCCCCTTTCGGAGTTTCGCAACCCACA
>JASDQU010191851.1:0-10797 GCA_032191745.1 Picea mariana
TCTTACTCAGCAGACAGACTAATAGGTGCCACCACACACCATGGTCCACAACCCCAACCACCACCGATGTATGGAACACCTCAATACCTGCCAGCTTATGGGGGCACTTCTTATTACCCCCCATCCCCTTATCAACAGCCATATCCTGTTGCTATACCTCTTCCCATTAGTGGACCACCACCGACACCTCCCATACATCCACCTGTTCCCACAAACAGTGGTACTCCCTCAACATCAGCTTATAGTACTGGCGAAAGCACGTAGCCTTCCTATGTACCTTATGGATCGGTACCACCACAAAATCCATATTTTCTATTTCCTGGTCCTCCACAACCCATGGCTACCCCACATCCTCATGCGGGGGTCAATTTTGTTCAACCCTCTGCTGCCCAACAATACCAAAATTTTGAACAGTTAAACACAGCCAACCCAACTCATTCATCGAACAATGCCAAGAAGAAAGGATGAAATAGGAATAACAACAACCATGGTCAAGGCGGGAATCAACCCCCACAGCACCAACCCACTGGAGGCAATCAGAACCAAGGGAACCAAAACCCCCAAGGGGGCAATAACAACAAACGCCAAGGGAGAAATAATGTTAAAACCATTNCATCACCTTATAGTACTAGTGAGAGCGCCATGCCTTCCTATGTACCTTATGGAGCCACACCACCACAGAACCCTTACTTTCCCTTTCCGGGTCCTCAACAACCCATGTCTCCCCCACATCCTCATACAGGGGTCAATTTTGTTCAACCCTCTGCTACTCAACAATATCAAAATTTTGAACAGTTGAACACAGCCAATCCAACACATCCTTCAAACAACACCAAGAGGAAAGGAAGGAACAGGAATAACAACAATCCTGGTCAAGGCAGGAATCAACCCCCACAACATCAACCCACTGGGGGCAATCAAAACCAAGGGAACCAAAACCCCCAAGGGGGCAATAACAACAAACGCCAAGGGTGGAACACTGTTAAAACTATCCACCCTTGTGCTCTTTGTGGCGTATATGGCCATTACACTCACCATTGCCCACAGATCGCTGATTTCAAGAGGTTGAAAGACTCCGGGAGTATTCCCCCTTCTCCTGCGCAACCTGCCCCTCAGCAGGCACAACAACAATATGCGCAACAACCTCCTCCCACCGTGCTGCAAAATCCTATCCCACATCAAGGTGTGATAAACACCCAACAGGACATGCAGCATCCCCCACCTCAGGTGGGGCAATACCACAATCCCAACAATCCAACAGAGCGAACAATTCTTCTCACCAGTGAGGAATAAATTCTTCTGCAAACATGCAATTGTCAGTATCCTGCAATAGCTGAGTCTACTCCTACATCTGCAGAAACAAACCCTACACCGACGGGACCTCCGTTAGTGATCCATCGCCCTTCTGCTGAACCACCATTACGCATCCCTCGCATCCCACTGCGTAGGAATGTCCACAACCCACAGGCCAGGGCCGCTCATAACTACAGCTTGGTAGATGACTTAGCACAATCCCCGACTGCCATGTCAGTTTTGGAAGTCCTCCAGACTTGTCCTACTCAGCGGAAATCACTACTTTCCACTCTAGGCACAGTCGACCCTGTCGATACTCGACTCATCACCTTTGACCTTGATAGTTGCGAACCGCGTCTTCCCACTGCAGTTGCTATCCAAATACCAGTTAAAATACGGAACATCACCGTCCATCGGTGTATCATTGATGAAGGAGCATCTACATGCATCATGTCCAAAACAGTATGGCAGAAACTTGGTTCCCCAGAACTCATACCGTCTGCCATCACATTACGAGCTTATGACGGACGACCATCATCTCCTGAAGGGCTCTTCCAAAATGTCCCCGTAGAACTTGGAGGAAAAACTATCCTCATTGACATCGAAGTTATCGACGCTCAACTCAATTACAATATCTTGCTTGGATGTAGCTACATGTATGCTATGAAGGCAGTGGCCTCATCAGTCTTTAGGACAATCATGTTCCCCCACAATGGGAAGATTGTAACCATTGACCAAGTCTCACATTACGATCCTAATCCATCTGCCAATCTCGATAACATTCTTCCTCTCATTCACACCAACAAAGACATATATCCACTCGTCGAGATGGGTCCTGGGATTTTTAAAGATCCATCCTTGTTCGGGACGTACCATGGAGCACCACCACTCCTTCCCCCTGGTCAAGTATGCGTCATCTCATCATCTCTCCACATCATTCCTTCAGGTATATACTCAGCACTGGCATGTAGTCTCTCCCGCTGTCTTGCATTTACATTCCCAGTCACACCCCCTGATTTTGGCCTTTAGGATACCCTTTTTCCGGCTCTGTAGTACTCACACCTCCATTTGCATTTTTGGTACTGGTACCTGGTAGTTTTCTTACCCACATGAGCCGTCTCATTCATAGCACCTTTTTGCACTTTTGACACTCATGCTGCTCTTTCTTACCCTGTAGGGATGGGAGTCTCGATAGTCTTTCATCATGTTGCGAATTAACCACATACTTCTTCTCCTCATTTTGTTATCTTCCCATATGGACTCCCAACTTGTCGCTTTATGGTTATGTTCTTTTTTACCTGCACCTCCGTAGGATCATGAACCCACCATTTCACCCACCATCAGTTTGCCCATCTGTGAACCTATCTTCATCTCACCTACCTCATACAGAAACTCGCCAATGGGGCCCCCACCCTTCACCAGTTTTCCTAGAAATTTCTGCCCTCCCTGGGGCACTCATTTCACACTGGGGCACCCATTTCTGTATTTTGTACACCTTTCCCACATTTATTCATTATTTCTTGTACAAACGCCTTTTCTTCCCAGCCTTTGCTTTTGTCGTCACTGTTGGTGACCTACTTTCCTTTTTTGGGCCACACGCAACCCATGTCACCCTTGGTTGGAGCATTACTTCTCATTTACCCCCGTCGGCATCGTCTATATCTTCAGAATACTACCCAGGTCACTTACCTTTATCCTTTGAATTTGTTCACCTTGCCCTGCCTTTGGCACAACTTACCCCTGATCTTGTCGTCCCCCTGACACTCGATCTTGTCACATGGTTGCGGCCACGCCTTCTATCATGCACCCTCCAACCAAGGGCAGTCTGGAGTCTTCCCACTTTTTGACTTCATCAACGTACCTCTGCCACTTCATCACCACAATAGATTCCGCGAAGCCCTTTGCTTTTGGGAGTCGCGTCCTCCTTTTGTCGACATCAGCACACTTTTCCAAAAGGGCGACAATATCTTGATTCTCATTTGCCATTTAATGAGAGATCTCGGACAGCACAGGGGGAAACACCATTGCTCCCTGATGTCATTGACCCCCATAACATTCGACGCCAGCACTTTCTCATGTTGCGGTGGGTCTTACTTTGCGACTATTGCAGTTTTTTCTTATCAGTTGCCGAAGACCTCTGAACTCGGTCGGGCCACCAATGCCCACATCACCATCGTTGTTTACTTCCGCGACCATTACCACTGGTTCAGAGAATGTTCCTTTGCAGCATTGTCTTCTGCCTTTATCATTCTTCCCCCGAGGGCATTGCAGTTGTCTACATCAACATTTCAGACATTTTTTCTTCAGAGTTACATTACACGAGCATGGGGCATGCCCGCCTCGTTTGTACACACTTGTATATTGATACACACCTTGTGGAAAGTCGGGATCTACAGGTTCCTTTCTTCTCCAACGGATCGCTCTACGCGGTCCCATTCTTGCTCTCCCTTACAACACCATCCTCAGTAAAAGAAACATTGATGGATTTCGGCTATACGTTTTGCTCCTAACCTCATCCATCAGGGGGCATCTGTTATCACTGAAATTTCGTCCGCACGTGGCGACAAGAAATCCACATCGTCAAAACAAGACTGGAGTCATTCATGGCACAAGATTAATTCCACAGCATTGTAAAAGGGTAAAAAACTATACAAAATGACCAAAAATTTGAAGGGCGCTTTACAGCATCTGGGTGCACGCGCGTATGCGCGTAACAGAAATGTACAAAGCACGCATATGTGCACAAGGCGCGGTTGTTGGGCGAAAAACCCGCACGCCTGCTAAACGACGCATTTATTGAAATTGGTCGGCCTCCCAACCACTAATGGATCAGCTCCCAAGTCGATTTGACACCAAATCCGAGCTCAATCCTCATGGTGGGCTGGTCAAAGACCTAATTGAGCCCTAAAGAGCCCCTTTTCACATTCAAAAGAGGTCACATAATAACCCAATGCTTGGCTATAAAAATCCATGAATGACCACCATTTTCTCAAGGAATTCTTTGTATTGTTATGCTGCTGAGATTGCTAAGGACTCATTCTTTGGCAATAAACATTGTAAGATGCATTTCATAGAGCTATTCACCCCTCACTTGAGTGAATAAGCTTGGAGTTCTTTCACCCACATTTTCATCGTTTTATTGTAAGGAGAGCAAGCTTTGAGGGCCTCAAGAGCCTTCCATTGGAGAAAGAAGGGACCCAAGTCCCCTTTCTTCTTTGTGCCTTTGGATTTCATCAACAGATCAGCTTATACATTGGTGATATTGGTCCATTTGTCTCTATTTTTCATTTTTTCATATGCTTTTAGTTTTTATTTGTTTTAGTTTAATTTTTGTTTATAATTTTGTTGTTTTTATTTCTAACCTTTTACCTTACAGCTGTCATGCCTAGCAGAGCCCAACTGGGTATGTAAGCACTCTTAATTTGCTCACCTAGTGACGAATTGGGTGCAAACATTCACCTTATCCTTCTTGATATAAATCTTGATATAGAACATCATATTCATCTCCTTGCCCTCTTTATGATGGAGGATACTTAAGTTCACCTCCTTTTCATCCATATCTGAGCTTATTTCTATCTCCCTCCTATTGATGCTTGAATCCGTAGGGACCGAAATGAAAACCTCACGAGGATGTGAATCCTCCTATGTTTTTATATAGGTGGTACTCCTCTCTATTTTATGATGTTCTTTGATACTCTAGATTTCCAAAACGATTGATCCGGATTTTATGAGAAAAACAAAATGACTACATATTATTAACAGATGCTTAACACTCAATAACAGAGATAGAGTAAAACTGGTTTTCTATTCAACAAGGAAATAAAATGAAACTATAAAATGCAGTGGAAAACAAGCTTGTTGGAATCGTGGCGACTTATCTCTGAGAAGAGATGTGACGACTGTGCTCATTCACAAGAAGAAGATTACAATGAGGCTCTGAAGGAATTTTTACAATAAACAAGAAACCCTAGACATCCAAAAACCTAACCATATGAGATGAAGCACCAAAATTAATGTGGGCCCCGTTTGGGTAAGTCAGTACATCAACTTCCTGGGATCGTAACTTTTGCATATGATTTTCATTTTAGCTGCACGATAGCCCATTGGAAAGATCTATCCAAGGACTACAACTATTGACAAAATTTTCATGATGGCAAGATACCCAAAAAAACGTTGTTTAGGGCCTCAAAATGGCTCCGGAAGTTCAGGACCCGAAAAACTGCTAAAAATAGTAAATTACCAAAATTGTCAGAAAGTTGTTTTGAGCCAGCCGGAAAAGGTGGGTGGCCACCGATATCCACCTGGATCAATGATATAGGGCTTTGAGAAAGTCCACTATTATACTCAAAGAAAGATAAAAGTTGCAGAAAAATAAAAATGTTTTATTTTAAAGAGAATTCCTGAGAGATAACCAAGAACCTAATACATCACACATTTGAAAACATAAGTAAAATTTCCTCACATCCATCATAGAGAAAATAAATATTTATGATCACACATAAAAATAAAAGAAGATGATCTGTACACAAAAGAGAACTTTGATAGAGTAAACACATGTATAACTCAGAGGAAGAAAATGATAGACCAATCTCAAATATTGTATACTCAAAACTCAGAGTTATAAATCAGCGTCAAAACTGATTCCAACTTAGTTCTCTTGGGATTTCTGAAAATATATGAAAGTCTATTACAATGCTTTGAAATTGAAATGCATTTGTCCAGAGAACTGGGATTAGGGCTCCCACAGACCATAAAAGTAAATATAAACAAGAAATAGACCGTGGAGAGAAGAAGGTGGGTAGAGGAAGAGTAGTAAGACCTGGAAGGAAGACAAAAGGAAATTATCAGATTTCAGTTAAACCTTTCCAATCAAAGAATCAGAAGAAATGGATGAAAAAATGATAAGGAAACCAAAATGTGATCAACATAAACTTACTATGATGGTATATCTCATTTTTCACTTGCTTGTTGATGTCCTTTTATTTTCCTCGTTGATAGTTATAGGAACTGTCTCGACTGCTATTTCTTGGCCCTCTTTAGTTAATTTATCGATTGCCCTCTTAAAGCAATCTTCAATGTAATTCTTCATTGGCACAACATTTATCTCATGCCTAATTTTTTATATTATACAATTCACCTTCTAAGTCTCTTAGGTCATGAGAAATATCGTGGATCGATTCCTCAATATCTTGATTTTTCATAGAATAATCGATAAGCCAATTATTTATCTCTTCTTCACCATATTCAATTATGACAATAAATTTCTCAGTTGATAATCCCTTTAGTATCTCCACATGTTCATCAAATTGTTGCCTTGTCATAAACATTGAATTGAAGATTATTTTAGGATCTTGCACCTCACCAATGCTTCCTTCTAAATCTATTTTTGTGATCCTTCTGAATAATTATTCTCTTTTCACTATAACTTCATTGCATGCTTGGACAATGTTTCTCAAATTCTTGATATTTTCTTTCCAACAAGCATTCAACTGTTTGATCTGACTAGGAGAAGGAAAATATTCTTCTCTCCTCTTTAATTCTGTCATGTTTGATAATGTTATCCCAAATGGTAAAACAACATCTGTGTAAAATCCTTCTTCATTCTCAAAATCAGATTGGAGATACTCATGAAATGCATGTGCTCTTGAACCAAAAGAAATAATATTTTTAGATACCTCCCAGGCCTCTGTTATCAATTACATTCTCTTTTTAATATTTTTTCTCAAGATAATTTCAAACCAATGTAAGCAAAATTGATGATCCCTTTAACTTGATACCAGGTGTAGTTGGTTTTATCATTTTCAAAAGATTGGCCAAGATGGGAAGATGCATCAAGGAAGTCTCCAATTCTTTGATATTTTCTTTTAAGCTAACATTCTCAGCCTCTAAACCATCAATAGAATCATCAAGTGCATCCTCAGTTGCCTAATGAATTTTGTAAATCTGGGACAGTCGCATATGCTTGAGGTCGACCTCTGAGTGGGCTTTTCCTTTCTTATTTTTCTGGTCAATTCTTTCCACAATCAAATTTTTAGATTCTTTGTCAAAAACAATGCTCTAAAAAGTGAAGGATTCTTCTTCACTAAAGGTTTCATTCCCAATAACTTCCAGTACAAAATTTGGCTGAGCAATATGCTCCTGTTGTTCTATTGTGGGAAATATTATTTGCAATGTCTGCTTCTAGTTCCATATCTTCCAAGGAAAAGCTTTCGATATCATTTTCTATAAGATTATTTTCTTCCTCTTGCACTGGTGTTTTTCTCTTCTTTCTCATGGTAAAATTTGTGAACTTTCAATTTTTCCAAAGGGAGGATTCTTGTCTCCCCCTCCACGAGAACTATTGTTGTCAGTGTTTTTAATTGGGTGGATCGTTGAAGCACTGCTCCTGGAGATAACATTCTTAGGAGTGACAACTGGATATTAATCATTGCTTTCATTGGGACTTTTTCCTTTTTGCTTGTAAATATCATTACTGCTAAGTAATGTTTCTAAATCGTCAACGTTATGTACATGAGTTTTTTGGCTGTTAACCTCTTCTTATTCACTCAAGACAGTTTGAATGAAAGAGTTACTGAACCCTACTGATAGCATATGTCCAACAAAGATTTTGTTTGGATCAAAACCTTTGATCTTTTCAACATACTTTAAACTCACATTCTTAAAATGATTTGCAAATTCATCAATTTTATTTATATTTCTCAAGACAAACTCTCCAATCTTCCATGGCGGGGGAATAAACTGATTTTTCCTTTTTTCATGGAAAATGTGTAGCAATAAATTATATTGCCTCACTACCTCTGTAATAAATAATTTATCAGGTACATAATACAGAAGGAAAGAAGGATTTTCTTTTAAGCAAAATATCCTTATCATATCATGATTCTCCATTTTCTTTATTGTCCTCCTTTTCTCTAAAAATTTGGTATCTTCAACAGATATTATGGGAGTGTTTTCTCCCAACAAAAGTTTTTTGAAGACTGAAACAAAGTCATTATACACTTCATAGAAAAATAGAGGGGTTTTATGCCTGCATAATGCTTGATACCAAAAGTTAACGGGATTTGCTTCAAAATTTACCCTTTACTGATGGTCAAATTTGGGAATTGGCAATAGTGCACGATTGCAAATATCAAATAAGAGGCCATAAAAAATTTCTATATTTTTTGTAATGCGACAATTGGGAAGAAATTTCGATAGAAATGAGCGTTCCCCAATAAAAAATAGCTTGTTCTTGGACTATAAAATACGAAATATATAAAATTATCTGATATATAGAAGCAATGTTCTCCTGACCTGTTACTCTGGTGAATATCCATGCAATTTATCGAGAGAGATTCTTTAGAGATTCAACTTGGATTCTAGTTATGTATGTTGAGATAGATGCAAGATTCTCCAAATAATTCGGTAGGAGATCAAGCCCATTATTATGTTTCTTCAAATATTCTCTACAATCTTCACCTTTGAAAGTAAGAGTCAGCTTTGGCAGCTTTAACATCTTGTGGAAGACTTGAGGTGAAAGAGAAATTGGAGAATTTCGTTGGAGTTGTATGATTCTTTGATTCAATACGTACTTGTCCACACACCATGCAATGATTTCCTTACAATCGAAAACCTCTGGAACACAACCAGTATGAGCAATTCCAGATGTACAAATTACGCTCTCATCTTTCTATGCAGTAGGAGAGGAGGAATACTACAAGTATGCTCTCGACCACTAGAAGTTTTGATCTTTGTGGCCAAAAATATTCAGAGTGTCACCACATAACTGTTGTCGAGATGATGCCTATATCAAGTTGACAAAACTATTTCTTCAACTGGATAATGGTCTCAAATAAACCTTTTTGGAAAGATAATGATATTTTAATCCCTTGGAAAATGAAGATTAAATGAGAATTTAATGAAAAATTCCTCGATCCTTTCTCCATTAATGACGATATTTTCGGGGCCTACACAAAAGTTGTTAGCATTTAAACTATACTTAATGCGTATTTGGAAAAGAAAAGTAATGGCAGGGACGAGTGTGAGAGAATTTCAATGTAGGATTTTTAGGAACCCGCCAACCCACGGTTGTAAAGATGATAAAAAATATACTAAGTGTAGAGGAACGGTCGGTCGAACTCACATGCATGAAAAATGGAATACTTTGGAGCCCAACACCTGGGACGAGGCTAAAGGTTAAGTGATGGTAAAAAAGTAGATCACAGAAATTGAAGTGCAAAGTGAGGGTCACAGAAAAAGGAGAGAAAATGTTTGAGCCCGCAAACTTGTGAATTTGAAGAAAAAGTCTAAGTGTTGAAACTGACTTTTGCATGAGTAAGTGGATGGAAATGAAAACCTGCGAACCTACGAACTGAAATATGGCTAAGTATAGTAGCCCAAAAAGTGGAAAAGGAAGGGATTAAAAGAAAATGGGAAAAATGGAAGGTATAGAAGGGGGAAAAGAAAATGAATAAAGAAGTGAGGAAAATAGAATGTGGGAGGGAAAAATGGAAGCGCGAAAAGGTCTCAATGAATGGCTCCAACTATGGGATGATAACCCCCTGAGGGTTTTCAAGAATCTAGAATCTTCATGACCATATGTTTCTATCCTTTGGGATATGGAGTCGAATAGTATGAATGTACAAAATAAATTGAAAACTATGTACAAGGAGATGAGAATATTTCAGGTGAAAAAACTTTTCAAATGTTGCCCATTAACAGGAAGCATTAAAATTTTCCCCTTCATGTCTTTGAGCATATATGCATTAAAACCCATAATCTTTTCAATGATATATGGTCCAATCCAAAGTGCTTCAAATTTTGTGTGCATCGATGCTTTCACCTTAGCTTTGTTTGAGAGCAACACCAATTCACCCTTTTGAAATTTCTTTATGGTTGCACTCTGATCAAAATGTTTTTTTTGATACTCTGTTGTCTCTGATAAGTTCTATATAAAAATTCACTTCATTCTTCCTCCAATTTTAATAATTGATTCATTCTCTTTTGCATCAGTGTACTATCTTCTGTATCCTCTATATTAGCTACACAATTCAAGGAATTTAACTCGAGGCTGATTGGTATTTTTGCTTCTTTCCCATAAACCAACATATACAAAGACATCCCAGTTCTGTCTTTCAAAGTCATTATGCTTGCCCATAGAACATCTGTCAATTTCAAATGCTAATTCTTTTGGTTCTTATCAACTATTTTCTTCAATATTTGAATGAGTGTCGTATTGGTGGATTCTGCAAGACCATTCCCTTGTGGATAATAATTTGATGATTTCTCCATGATGATGCCATATTCTCCACAAAATTCTGTAAATTTTGACTCGATGAAAATTGAACCATTGTCAGTAATAAATTTTTCTGGGACACCAAACCTTGACAAAATATTATCTTTGAGAAACTTAATCAACTCTTCAAAATCTACCCTTTTTAATGCTACTTCTTCCGATCACTTCGTAAAATGATATATATATATATATATATATATATATATATATATATATATATATATATATTC
>JASDQU010191853.1:16884-36941 GCA_032191745.1 Picea mariana
GAGCACCAACTCATGTGAGGCTGCTACCTCTGTTTTACAAGTTGCAACTTGTTTAAGATCACCAACTCTCTGGTTTCTCTAGCACCCACTAGAAGGAAGCACCAACTCCCTGAATATTCCAGCACCAACTGGATGGAAGCACCAACTTCCTGAATGTTCCAGCACCAACTGGATGGAAGCACCAACTTCCAGTTACACAGGCTCCAACCTGCATAGCAGAGAACACTTGTTCTCCCTAGCACCACCCTGCCACCCTGGTTTCTCTAGCTACAACCAGATGGAAGATACAACTTCCTGTGTTCAAGCTCCCACTTGAACCTCTGAGGACAACAGTCTTCCCGAGCACCTCCCAACCTCCCTAAAATTTCAAATAATGAATACACAGACAACTACACAGATAAATAAAATTCTTACCAATCTTTCTCTGTATAAATCTGGTCTTCTATCTTCTTTTCTGCGATTCTTCTCTTCTTCTGTTTGTTTAGCGGGTTTGCTCTGCATCAACTTTTTCTATCATTCAGCTCTGCTTCTGCTCTGTCTGTCATTCTTCTCTGCTTCTGCTATGTCTGTCATTCTGCTCTGCTTCTACTCTGCCTTTCATCTCACTCTGTACATTTTCTCTATCTCATGCTACGCCACTGCTCATTTTCCTTACCTTACTGTTTATTCGTTTTCCCTCCAGAACAGCCAACCGCATACAGTCTGTCTCATTTTATTTTATGCTCACCCACACGGAGGTTCCACTTCACATTTACTTAGGCAAAAGAAAGACAACTGTCCAGGAAACTGAAACGTCAACTGATCGACAACTAATTTGCAATCATGAATCCATTTTGCTAACAGATTCCAAACTAAGGAGTTAACTGTGAGAGAGAACAGTAACCCTCCGATCAATACTTGATCCGACGGTTCAGATCCAATCGAGATTTCACACTTCGCGATTTCGACACTCTTGGCGTTCATAGTTTTTGTCACTTACAAATCTCGATCCTYGAAACTCCACGAAGAAGTCAAATCAACGGTCCAGATCACTTCTTTATTCAACGGCTGCAATTAAATCGCGATTTCGCATATCGCGAAATCGGCATTTTTGTTGCATTGTGTTCTTTGTCTCTCTATGTCACGATTCACGAAACTCCGATGTGGAGTTTGATCAACGGTTCAGGTCTAATATTGACTTGACGGTTGCGATTGAATCGTGATATTGCATATCGCGAAATTGGGGTTCTTGTTGCATTTGTTTCTTTTCCTTTTGAAATCRCRATTCACGAAACTCCGATACGGGCTGTGATCAACGGTCCAGGTATGATCTTAACTCAATGGCTACGATTGAGTCACAATATCGCATATCGTGAAATCGGGGTTCTTGTTGCATTTGTTTCTTTTCCTTTTGAAATCGCGATTCACGAAACTCCGATACGGGCTGTGATCAACGATCCAGGTATGATCTTAACTCAACAGCTATGATTGAGTCACGATATCGCATATCACGAAATTGGGGTTCTTGTTGCATTTGTTTCTTTTCCTTTTGAAATCACGATTCACGAAACTTCGATATGGGTTGTGATCAACGGTTCAGATCAACCTAGATCTTGACGGCTCAGATTAGGTCGCGATTTTGCAAATCACGATTACTCCCGCTTCTCCTTGTACTTTAAAGAGCGTGCGGGTTATCCTTGATCCAACGATGGTCGGTTCTTGCACTTGGATCTAACAACTGAGCTCTGTCCTCCTCTTCAGTGCGCTCGTCTTGTCTTCATTCAGATCTGACGGCCCTCGTTCTTTCGGAAAATTTGAATGGGATCCAACGGTCACTGACTCTTCTCCTCCTGATTATTGCTGCACTGCTACTCATTGCTGTTGTACTCAAGGCATCACCACAGCCACAACTGTACTTGCCATCAATGAAAAGTATACAGTGCCTGTAAATATGCTAACAATCCTCTGTACATTCTTCATGCCATTTGCTGTCTGTTACATATTTACCAACATGGACTAGTAAGGAACCTTCTCTCACACATCTCAAGGTATTTGGTTGTGATGCATATGTTCATGTTCCAAAGGAAAACAAGAGTAAGATAGATAAGAAGGCTGAAAAGTGTATCTTTATTGGATATAAAGACGGTCTCAAAGGTTATAAGCTTTGGAACCTAGAAACTAAGAAGGTAGTGTATAAACAAGATGTGGTATTTAGAGAAATGAAGGATGTTGTTAAACAGGAAGTCTTGCCAAGTAAGGAAGAACCAGAGAAAATAGAGTTTGATTTAGAGGATGATGAATCAGACTCTACAGAAGAACAAGAATCAGAAGAAGAAGATCCTCATAATCTAGTATTGAGGAGATCGATTCTAGAAAGAAGGCTACTAGAAAGGTATACGCCATCTGATTTCCATTCAAATTTTTCTTTGTCTATTACTGATGATGATCCTAGAACTGTAAGGGAGGCAGTGGATTTAGAGGATGGAAATATCTGGAAAAGGGCCATGGATGAAGAAATGGCATCTTTGGATAAGAATGAGGCTTGGGATCTAGTGGAGTTGCTAACTGGAAGAAATCCCATTGGAAGAAAATGGGTGTTTAAAAAGAAGCTGAATGTAGAAGGAAAAGTGGAGAAATACAAAGTTTGGTTAGTAGCAAAAGGTTATTCCCAGGTTGAGGGAATTGATTTTGGTGAGATTTTTTTCTCTAGTTTCCAAGTTAACCTCTATAAGATTTATGTTATCTGTTGTTGTTGCATTTGATTTTGAAGTAGAACAGATGGATGTGAAGACAACATTCGTACATGGGGATCTGGAAGAAAAAATCTATATGAAGCAACCAAAAGGTTATGTTGTGAAGGGAAATAAGGAGTTGGTATGCAAGATGAAAAAGTCCATGTATGGTTTAAAACAATCACCAAGGATGTGGTGTCAAAAAGTTGATACTTATATGCTGGGACTTGACTTCACAAGAAGAAAATAGGATCACTGTGTGTATTTTAAATTAATTAGTGATCATTTGATTTATTTGTTCTTGTATGTGGATGACATATTGTTGATAGGAAGCAACAAGGAGATTATCCAGGATTTGAAAACTCAGTTGTCCTCTAAATTTGACATGAAGGATCTCGGTGCTTCAAATTTAATTTTGGGCATGGAAATTAAAAGAGATCGGAAAAAGAGGAAGCTATGGTTAAATCAGAGAAAATATGTCGAGACAATATTGCAGAGGTTTAATATGCAGTAATGTAAGCCGCTCAAGGTTCCTATTCATGTTGGGGTAAAGTTATTTGCGGATCAGTGTCCCTAGACACATGAAGAGGAGGAGGACATGTCTTGTGTTCCATATGTGAGTGCAATTGGCAATTTGATGTATGCAATGGTCTGTACTAGACTGGACATTACACATGCAGTGAGATTTTTGAGCAGGTATATGTCAAAGCCAAGGAAGGAGCATTGGACAATAGTAAAAAGGGTTTTCAGGTATTTGTGTGGCACTGTTAGCTATGGATTGTGCTATGAAGGAAGACCGGGATTGGACAGAGCGTTGGATATACATGGCTTTGTGGATGTAGACTGGGATGGATATCTGGATCGTAGGAGATCTACAAGTGGGTATGTGTTTAACCTATTTAGAGGAGCAATAAGTTGGATGAGGAAAAGACAGGTTGCAGTGGCACTTTCAACTACATAAGCTAAATACATTGCATCCACTCATGTAAGTAAGGAAGCAGTATGGTTACAAATATTATGTTCAGGTATTGGGTTGGTACAACAAGCTGTAAGAATAGATTGTGATAGTCAAAGTGTAATTTTTCTAGCAAAGAACCTGACTTATCATTCAAAGACAAAGCATATTGATATTCAATATCACTTTGTGAGAGACATGATTGAAGAAAAGAAAGTATTCATGATGACGGTGGACACATTGAAGAATGTTGCAGATTCATTAACAAAATCTGTGAGCACTGAGAAGTTCTCTTGGTGTAGAGGATCCATGGGCATTATTTCCCTGGATTGTTGACTATGTAATCCTGTAACCCCCTGTATGCAAAGAAAACAAAGTGTCACATATTTAGGTGGTTTTTCGGAACATGGTTTTTTTCTGATGGTTTTCTATTTTCGGTTAAGGAATTAGGGTTGTTGACTAATCCAGGTCATTGGGTTAGGGTTTTGGATGTCGTTGGCTCCTATATGTATATTGTATTGTAAACAATGCATTACTATGAATGAATATAGAATATGTTGGTTTTCCCGGTTTGGGTTTCCAGGGGAAAAATCTATGTGTAATGTTTGTATTTTCCATTGTATCTTTTCTATTATTTTACTGAAAATCTATTTGTAGTAAATATTGTACAAGGTTAAAATCTACAAGAAGAACCCCTAAGCAGTGTGCACACAACCAAATTAATGGTCCAAAATCTATTGGAATGCTATAATGTTACAGAGGAAGAATATGATGAAGGGGACCCCAGAAATATCCAAGTACTAGAGACAGAAGGCACATGCACAATAGAAGGGCCAGAGCTAGTATTCGTTGTATAAAAAACCAAGAAAGACAAAGCAAGTCAACATTGGGACAATGGAGAATCCTAAGTTTGTGCACATAGAAGACTATTGGAATGATGAGACAATTGAGAAGGTGGAAAACGTATTACGAGAATATCAGGACTTATTTCCTACTACATTCTCAAGGATGAAGGGGATATCATGCGACTTAGGGGAGATGAAGATTCCACTAAAAACTGGAGCTAAGCCAATACGACATAGATCGTACAGGTTGAACCCAAGGTATAAGGAGAAGGTTAAGGATGAACTACATAGAATGATCGAAGCTGGAATCATTGAACCAGTCAAAGAATATGAATGGATTATCCATATGGTGGTACAGGAAAAGAAGATTGGAGGGATTAGGATATGTGTCGACTTAAGGAAGTTGAATGACACATGCTTACATGACCCATTCCCAACACCATTCACTAATGAAGTACTGGAGAACGTGTCAAGAAGCATATTCGTTCACTAATGGATTCTCTAGGTACCATTAAATAAAAATCGTGTAGGAGGATAGACATAAAACCACTTTTACGATAGAATGTGGTAGTTATCAATACATGGTGATGCCATTTGGATTAAAGAATGCCCCTGCGGTATTTTCTAGAGTGGTTGTGGCCGCATCCAAAGAGTTCATCCATAAATTTTTGGAAGTTTACTTAGATGATTGGATGGTATTTAGTATAAATGTAAAACCATTGGAGAAAAACCATGTGCCAAAAAATCCCATAAATGGACACTAAAACCAAGGATCTCCCAAAAATGGACACGAAAACCGAGGTTTTTTTTTCTTTTTTCGAGGGCACTGTGCCTTAACCCCCATGTAGGGGGGGACTCCTCCCCCCTGAAACCCCATGATGGAGGGAATATATCCCTCCCTCTTACCCCCCATTCATGTCCGCGCAACATAGACACTATTTCTATTCATGCAAAGAATATAACACATATCCAACAGTAGATCTGGCAAAGCCAAAAATGGTGCGACACTTATATTTTCCTTTAATGTATCGAAGGCTTTCTAATGCTTTCCTCCCCACTAAAAGAGATGCTTAACACTTGTTAGTGTATGTATAGGTGTTTCTATGTATGAGAAGTTAGCAATGAATTTTCTCCAGTACTATACTGCTCCTGAGAAGCTCTTAACTTTAGTGGCATTAGTTGGCTTGGGCCATTTTACAATGACTTCTACCTTTGAAGGATCTATATTTAACTGACCATTCCCTACAATATATCCTAGATAAACCAGAGAATTTTTTCCAAATTCACATTTAGATAACTTGATATACAACATTCTTAAACTGATCTAGTAGATCATCAATTTTGGGAAGATGATAACAGTTCTTTAGTGTAATCTTGTTCAGGGCTCGAAAATCAATACACATCCTCCACGTGCCATATTTCTTTGGAACTAAAAGAATAAGAGAACCACATGGGAGAGGAGATTGGTCTGATGATTTATTTATCGAGAAACTCCTAAACTTGCTTCTTTGTTTTTTCATTCTCGATTACTGATGACCTATACATTCCAATGTTCGAAAGAGGAGCATCTTTCTACAAATATATTTCATGTTCAACCTCTCTTTTTAGAGGCAACCCTGTAGGTTCCTAGAACAACTCATCATAATTAGATATGATGTTGATAAACTCTTGTTTATGATTTGGATCACAACTTGATAAAGTATTTGTTATGTCTTCTTTTTTTTGTTTCACTATCATAAGAACAAAATATTTACTTGTGCTCACGAGTCTCTTCATTTTCCCTGTGCTCACTAAAGAAGAATTAGTTTTGATGTGATGAGATATCACAATATATTCAACCCCATTCTTGAAAAGATGATATTTATTCTCTTCTCGGTAGAATACAACCTTCCTGTTAAATAGATATGGGCTTCCCAAGACAATGTCGTAAATGTCAAGAGGCACAACATCTAACTCCCAACTTCTTAAAAATCGCTTCAAATATTAGATTAACTTGAGATCCACTGTCAAATAAAGTATCTACCTTGGTATGATTGACTATCACTCTAGCATGAAAAATATCACTTCTCTTCTTTTGATCAATATCACTTCCCACTTTGGTGAACTGAACTGAAGAATTTGAATTGATAGTTGATATACCTTTACTTCATATGGCCATGATCTTATATTCATCTCCAAACTCTAACCCTAGATTCTGATGAGGTGATGCAACAATCTTATGATTCCCTTTTCCCTTAAATTTCCTTGGATGTAATTCTGGATGCAACTTCCAACACTGTGATTCCTCATGTCCCTTTTTCTTACAGTGGGAACATGTAGGTCTCCCCTCAACTTGCTTCATTGTCGTTTATTTCTTATTTTCCCATTTACCTTTCGATTTATTCTCGAACTTGAATGGATTATTATATTCTCTTGCGTGCTTACCCTTACTAGCCTCTAGATATGTATCTTTTACTGAAACCTTATCAATGTTAGTAGGGATAAACATTAGAATAGCGTGACGAAGATATGAGTGCATCCCACCAATATACTTCAGAATAGTTTCATGAGTATAAAATGGAATTCCTAGTGATAATGCCTTCTTTTTTAATTCTTGTGTATATGCCTGAATGTTTTGGCCTTTACCCTGTCTTAGATGCTGCCACTTGATCATTGTCATTTGTGTATGTTCCAGTGGATAGAATTGTTTCCTTATAGCCTTATTAAACTTATCCCAGGAATAGATTGCTTTACCCTTTTGAACAAGATCAACTTGCATCTTACTCTCCCACCATATTAAGGTAGTGCCACTTAGTTGAAGAGCATCTAACTATATCCTTTCAGCCTCGTCCATAATATTTTGAACCCTCTAATATACCTCTATTTACTTTATCCAGTATCCAATTTCTTGACATTCAATTCTCAATCATAGGTCGGAAATTCGAACTTAACATCCAATTTTAGTAATGGCAGATTATGCTCAAACTTCTTAGAGGAATTCTTTCATCGAGAAGAATGTTTACTCGCTTCAGAAGAAACTGATGATGATGGTGAGGATGGTGAAGGGGGCTTTGAACATCCACCACCTTCATCTCCTCCTTCTCCTTTTACCGAAGATTCTCTGCTTATAGTTTTTTGAATTCTTCGTTCTAACTCATCTATTGTTTCCTTCAATGATTTAAGTGTATCTCTAATCTCTTCGTGACTCATGGGATGATATTCTTCTTCTCTTTTTTCTGAAGCCATCTTATGTCTCCGATATATCTTTCCAATTTCAGACTTATAACTTGCAAGTTTTCCTTTACCAAGTTTGAGTTTAGCTCTTGTAAGAATTCACTTGCAAACACTTGTCAAACCTGCTCTGATACCAAATTGATTCGAAAAATCCTTATATGCTTATTAATATTTTAATATGTAAAAACATCTACTTGATATTCAAAATAAAATGATCGTTTGACTGTATGCAAATTTCATGTGAAGAACTTATCTAACCAAATCCACTTTAATGATAAAATAAATTGCAAAATAATTGAGCTTGAAATGAACAACAATAATGAAATCACATAAACAATTGGAAAAAGTGGAGTTCACCCAATTTGGACTACCTCTCCGGGTCTACTTCCAATAGAAACCTTCTTTTATTAATGCTCAAATACTTACATTTTACAATGACCTTTTTACATGTTGCTCAAATGCATAAGCAAAGTGCACCGTTGGATTCCTGGAAAAAAAATCATGCAAAATGAGTATAAAATTCCTAAAATTACATCAAAGTACCATTTGACATGCTTTAGGATGTAACCTCACAATTTTCGTACCCTTGGGCATGAGTTACGATACTAAACTATGCATTAATGGTGTTCCAACCTCGATCCGTGCACCCATTAAATATGGCACGGGCCCTTAACCAAATCCAAAATTTTGTGGTAGGATTTAACTATAGTTAATTGGTTTGTTTTAACAAACCATATGTATGGTTCGTTGGTTAGAACTGTAGCATATAAAGCAGTAGGTTGGGGGTTCTATTCCCCACGATCCATGGCATATTTTGTGGTTTGTTTTTATATGGTTACAACCATACATAATATGGTTATGGTGGAATATATTTGTTAACCTCCACACGAACTATGGCATTGGTTGTATGAAATAACTTTATAACCATAGGCTAGGGTTGAGGGCTTAGGCCCTCAACCCTTTAGCCACCCAATTGAACTTTAACATTAATTCAAATATATTACTTTCCATTGATCTATTGTGTTTCATTGTATGGCGCATTGGTAGTGGGGATATGTTAAGTCTTTGGGAAGTTCTGGAGGTCGTAGGTTTGATCCCCATTGACTCCATATATTTTACATAACTCTAACCATTATAGGTCAATGGGAGGTCACCATGTGGCGGCCTCTCATTGGCTTAACCTTGCCACTTGTCAACCTGTAATTGGACCACTTGGATGGTACCTTTATAATTCAGCTTCCAATAATCATGTGCAACGTGTCACCCTTGCAGTGGTGACATGTGGCACCCTGCTAACATCATCTTTGACTTTGACCTTTGATTTTTTACCAGGTTTGACTGAAATTTGACTGCTCATAACTTTTGCATACAAACTCTATTCGAGGTGAAATTTGCACCGTTGGAAATCTATCACCAATATCTATGCATTGATGGCATTTTTGAGATAATTTGGGATGGTTGAATTTTGAGCATTACCAAACCATTATGGACCTCTTTGGATGTTCCAGATCTTTCTAGACCTCTATGAGCATTCTCGAATCCTCCTGGATTAAGCGACCTTCCAATCCCTCATGTAACCCTCACGTACCTGATCCAAATGACCTGCTGCAACCCCGATCACAAAGGTCCTCACACGACGACTGTTGGACATCTAGTGGGGCCTCACGAGACACCATGTACTTAACCCGCAAGGATTCCCTCAACAAAAGTTTCTCCAAAACCCTCCTTTCACTTGCAAAATTATGGATTGACCTCTTCTGGAAAATCTTTTCAAACTTCATGTGCAAACTTTCAACTGAACATAAACCTGAAACTGAAACTTTAATGAAAATATTAGGTGGACTCCCCTCTTGTCTTTCTAGGGTGAATATTGCACCACCAAAACCAAACTGTAGTAGTGGAAGGCTTTTCCTAAATCCCAATTAAACAATGGCTCAAAGAGCACTCCAAAATGAGAGATGAAATAGTAAGGCTAAAAAGAAGGGTGACCCCTCTATTTATCCTTCCTTCAGGCCTTCTAGATATTTCCCCTTTTTGACCAAATCAAACCCTCACTTTATTTTTCTTCCAATTTCATTTAAATATAATTATTTATTTTTATTTAATGTCACTTTAGTATTTTCTATTCTTTTAACCTAGTAACACCAAATAAGCCTCCTTGAATCCCTTGTCCTTGCTAACTATAGCCTATGGGATTCGTATAGGATATTTATTCATCCTACATCATGATCAATTGGAAGGGGACATTACAGTCCTCCCTTCCCAATATTTCTTATCCTCAAGCAACTCCAGATTAGGGTGTTGTAAGATTTTATCTCCTTCTCAAGTAGAATCCTCTATGGGAAATCCTCTCCATACAAACAAGTACTCTCGAATGAGTTGTCTTCTCAACCTCCGCTCCCTGACATCAACAATATTCTCGGGAGCTAGAACCAACTTCCCTTCCTCATATAGTGGAGGAATATATTCCGAAGCGGTGACCTACTGCTCCAATTCCTTCTTGAGGAAGGATACAAGGAAGGTGTTGTGGATATTGCTACCCTCTGGTAGCTCCAGCTTGTATGCTACATCCCCATCTCTTCTGATCACTCTGTAAGGTCCATAAAAGTAAGGCTTCAATTTCTCTGCACCACTCTTCTTTAGCGACGACTTTCTGTAAGGATGCAACCTGAGAAAGACTAGGTCCCCAACCTCAAATATGTGTTCTACCCTATGCTATATGCATACATCTTCTGTTGGTTATGAGCAGCTTGCAAATTATCCTTCAGGACTCTTAATATGTCCTGGATTTCCTGCAACCAATTTTTGGCCTTAGGAGCTTTGCTTTCCCAAAACTCCAAATCCACAAAATATGGGGCATCATAGACATACATTTCCATGAATGGGCTCGTCTCTATGGACATGTGATGAGTAATATTGTAACAATTATCCCCAAGATGCAACCACTTTATCCATGCTTTTTGCTTCCATGACACATAGTTCCTCAAGTACCCCTCAATCCATTTGTCTACTATATCGGTTTTCCCATCTATCTGGGGGAGATATCTTGTACTAGGTGTCAATTCTATCCCAAACAACCTGAACAACTCTTGTCAAAATGCATTGAGAAACTTGTTATCCCAGTCACTGACTATATTCCTTGGAAGACCATGTAGTCTGAACACCCCCCTGAAGAATAGATCCACTACCTGAGATGCAATGTACTCTGAAGGAATGAAAAATAAGTGTGCATATTTAGTCAATCTATCCACTACCATGTAGATAGAATCCCTTCCCTCTACCTTTGGAAACCCTGTAATGAAATCCATGGAAATGTTATTCCACTTCTACTCCAGAATTAGAAATGGTTGAAGCAGTCCTGCAGGATGTGTAAACTTTGAATTGTTCTGCTGGAAATTTATGCACTCCCTCGCATGATGAATTACATCCTCCTTGAGACCCTTCCAGGATAATCTCTCCCTCACTTTCCTGTAGGTCTTCATATACCCCTGGTTCCCTGCCAATGATGTGTCATGTACCACCCTCCAAATATTATCCTTGAGTGTGGACTCAAGGACAAGATAGATCATGTGTTTGTAGTAGATGATTTCATCCACTAACTTGTACATGTCATCCTAAACACTTCCCTCCATCAGTTCATAGGCGAAGGTATTCTTGGAGTATTCCACAAAAATAATGGACTTCTAGTCTGCTGAGATATCTGTCATGGAGAAGGCTGCGGGTCTCCTGGATAGGGCATCAACAAATGTGTTATTCTTCCCCTTTACATACTCAATGTCGAAATCATATGCCTACACCTTACTCACCCATTTCTACTTCCTCTCATTTAGGTCTCGTTGCTCCAAGAAATATCTCAAGCTATTGTGGTCAGTCCTAGCCACAAAACGTCCTCCCACCAGGTACTATTTGAACTTGGTCAGTGCATGCATGATGGCCAATATCTCCTTATCATAGATTAGATAGAGATTTTATGGCTCCCTCAACTTCCTACTCTCGAAATATATTGGGTGTCAATTCTGCATCAACACCACTCATATCCCCTCACCGGATGCATCACACTCCATGAAAAAAATCTGTGTGAAATATGGAAGTGCCAACACTAGGAAAGTGTTGATCATCATCTTCATTCTATTGAATACTACATGTGCATCCTCTAACCATCAAAACACCCCTTTCTTGGTGAGGTTTGTCAATGGCGTAGCCAATGGTGAAAATCCTTTCACAAAGCACCTATAATAGCTGCATATCCTGAAGAATCCTCACAGCTCTGTGATTAATCTAGGGGTGGGCCAATATAGGATCATTTGGATCATCTGGATCTAATCCTGATGCATGTTTACTCCTTTCAAACCAATCACGTGCCCCAGATAGAGGATTCCTGTCAACCCAAACTCACACTTTTTCTTCTTGGAAAAAGTGATTGCTCCTCCATAATGGTGAGAATATCATCTACATGCTTCATATGTTCCTCCCAAGTCCTTATAGAGATCTAAATATCGTCAAAAAACACCAATAAGAATTTCCTCAACTACTTGTTGAATATGTGGTTCATACATGATTGGTCCAAGGTAGCGGGTCCATTAGTTAGCCTGAAGGGCATGAATAGAAACTAGTAGTGCCCATAGTGACACTTGAAGGTTTTTTTGTGTATGCCCTCTTCTCTGACCTGAATATGATGGTACCTTGATTGAAGATCAATCTTCAAGAAGTAAACCTCCACATGTAACTCATCTATCAATTCATCAATCCTAGGTATCAGGTACCTATTTTTGATGGTCTTCTTGTTCAATTCCCTGTAGTTGATGCACATTCCCATCGTTCCATCCTTCTTCTTTACCAATACCATAAAATAAGCGAAGGGACTAGAAATAGGCATGATGTGCCCCATCTCCAACAACTCCTTTATGGAATTTTCTATTTAGTCCTTGAACTTCTTCGGATTTCTATATGGTGTGGTGATCATGGGTTTCGACTCATCTTCTATATCAATGACATGCTCAAATCCTCTATCAAGTGGTCTCCTTACTGGTAATGGTTCAAACACTCTTTCATGTTTTCTAAGAAATGCCTGGATATCCGTGTGGTAATGTTGGTGATACTTTGATGACTTCTCCATGGTGATCAAGAAATCTACTGTGCAAGCCACATCCTCATGTCTAAAAATGGCCTCCATGTATTGGTTAGACACGATCATGGGGGAACCTATCGACATAACTCTTAGGATGATGTTTTGTACACCCTTGTCCTAGAACTCCATCTTCATGTCCTAATAATTCATGTGGATATCTCCCAATGAGTACAACCATTGAACTCCCAACACCACATGAGTATATTCTAAATCTACGACATAAGAGTCATCGGTCAATGTATAGTTTTCCAATGTTACTTCCAATCCCCTAATCCTCTGAGTACACACCATGTTGTACCCATTTTCTACTACCACATTGAATCCCTCGAAATCCTCTGTAGGGTTTTGTCTTCTGGTGACTAGTGCAACATCAATGAAGTTGTGGGTGGCCCCACCATCAATCAGTGCCATAACCCTTTTCCGTTGCAAGATTCCTCTAACACTGAAGGTGTAATATTTGGGAACTTTGTTAGTGTTATCTTGCAATGGTTCTTTCTTTATAACATCGAGGGGTGATGGCTCACCATTGTTCAGTCAAATTCCCTCATCATCAATGCCATCCTCCTCGTCGATAACCACCTCGATACAATGGAATTTAACTTTTCCCATACATAAATGACTTGATTCCCACAAATCTTGGCAATTGTAGAAAAGCTTCTTCCTCCTTAGCTCTCTCTGAGTTTCCTAATCCAATATGTCCTTCCCTGTCCATGTCTTCTGGGTAGGTTTTGACACCTGACCCTTCTATGGGATAGATGTTTTTGCTGATGTCTTCTTGGGGACTGTGTCTGCCATATATTGAGTCTTCATGATAGATTCATGTAGTGTGTTTGTCCTGAAATCCTTCACCCAAACTCTTAATGGTTCATCGAATCCCTCCATGAATAACATCACTAGTATTTTCTTAGAAATATCAATCACCGTGACTTCCATCCCCTAGAACTCTTTGAAATAAGCCTCTGGCATACCTTACTGCCTCAATAGTGCCAACTCCCTAAAGTGGATCTCAGGATCCTTCCTATCGAACCTATCCATCAGCCTATGGGTGAAATCCTCATATGATATGATGTTGGAATGCCCTAATGTTAATAGCCCATTGTACCACCACTCATGAGCCTCTCCATCCAAGTGTAGGGTGGAAAACTTGATTTCCTCTAACTTTGTCATTGGGTTAAGATGGAAATATGTGTCCAACTTATGTACCCATGCTTAGGATGTGCACCCGTCAGATCTGTCAAAAGATGAGACAATCATCTTCCCCAATTTGCGCAGAAGATCAAACGTTTGTTGATTCTGGCCTGCCTTAGGTTTGTCCTCATCCTAAGGTTACAATAGTCGTTATAAGACATGGTTTCCTGGGCTCCTTCTTTTAGAAATTGATACTCCCTAAAGTAGGAGTTCATTTCATCAACTAACCCATGTTGTTCCTGTGCACCTGTAGGCTTCTCCTCAAGGAATGGTGGCAATAATGGTATGGGTACCTTTATTCTACCTTCCTAGAAGACAATTTATTTCAGAACATAGGTATTACTCCCTTAATGAGTCCTACCACCTCTATGGTTTTCCTCTGTATGGTTCCCATTGGTACCTCCCTAGTTTTGTTTTTCTTGGTTGCCGGAAAATAACTGTGTCTAGAATCGTGTTAGTTGTTGTTTCATGTTAGCTATGCTTTCCAACAACTATATGGTCCTATATTCAATATGATCCCACATAACTCCCTCTACTTATACCTCTTTTGATGTCTATGATCCTAGGGTGGGTTGTTTCCCTCACCCTCTAGTTTTCCTTGGCATCAATTCTCCAAGAAATCACATGATGGAAATATCACCAGCACTGATACCACTCTAATTTCCCCAACTAGGATATGTGGGAATATTATGTTTACTATCCAAAAATTTTTATTTCTCCTTGTTTAAATGTGTCAAAACTTTGCATTAAAGCTATTGTTATGTTCTTACAAATAGTTTTCCCATATAGGAATATTGTCAAACATATTGCATGCATCCATTACAGAAAATAGAGCATATAACCATGGCATCTTATTATGGTATGAAACCCCAAAATATCAAAATTAAAAAGATATCTAATGGTTTTAATAACAACTTCAAAATACTCCTAATCACACAGGTTTAATGGCTACAAGGAAGCTGCAAAATATACTAAAATAAATAATACAAAGAAAACCTAGAATGATGCCAATCTATTACTTCAAGTCTCTCAAAACCCTACAATGCTCTTCTCTAGTAATTTTCACTCTGTGTGTGGCCTTCCGGTCCCTCCCGTAACCCTCATGTACCCAATCCAAAAACCTTGTTGCAACTCCAGTTACAGAGGTCCCTGCGAGATGACTGTTGGACGTCTAGCGAGGCCTCATGGGACACCTTCTACTCAACCCATAGGGATTCCTTCAACCACGGTTTCTTCAAAACCCTCCTATCACTTGCAAAATTTTGGATTGGCCTCTTCTAGAAAATCTTCGCAAACTTCCAACTGAAAATAAACCTTAAAATGAAGCTCCAATGGAAATCCTAGGTGGACTCCCCTGTTGTCTAGCTAGGGTGGATATTGCATCACTGAAACCAAATGGTAGTAGTGGAAGGGGTTTTATAAATCCCCCCCCAAAAATGGCTCCAAGAGCACTCCAAAATGAGAGATCAAATCATAATGCCAAAGAGAAGGGTGACCCCTCTATTTATCCTTCCTTTGAGCCTTCTAGATCTTTCCCCTTTTTGACCAAATCAAAACCTCACTTTATTTTCCTTCCAATTTCATTTAAATATAATTATTTATTTTTATTTAATGTCACTTTAGCATTTGCTATTCTTTTAACCTAGTGACACCAAATAAACCTCCTTGACTCCCTTGTCCTTGTTGACTATAACCTATAGGAGTCGTATACGCTATTTAGTCATTCTTCGTCATGATCAATTGGAATGGGACATTACATTGTGTTTGGATACATTTTTTACCCTTATTATCATTTCTCTTCCACCCTTATTAAGTCTTGCTCATCTCTTCCTCTCCTAGAAAAAAACCCAATTAACAAATATAAGATTTGAGTTATGTGCATAAGTCCATAATCATTTGAATTATATTTAATTCACATATATGGCCTTAAGTTGAAAGACTATGGTTGAGATGAGTAGCATGATGTAACGATGGCATACCGTTTTTCCCTTCCTTGGTTTGTTTGACTTATATGTACAACAAGATAACTTGGGGTTTTTGAGTTAAGTAGAATGATGAAAGAACCCAACATTGTTTCCCTCTCAACAATTTGGGGTTTCTCATTTTTCTTACATGTGACGAGCCAACATATGCGAGGGAACAAAAAAATAAGAAATATTTTGGTAAAAATATAAGTGGATGGTCACATAAGGAGATATTTTGTTCATAATATTACTTTTTCGTAGGTGATTTTAGCTCACACTAGCAATCCAAATTGTGCACGAGAAAAACAAGAAGAATAGTCATTGTTTCCATTTAAATCCTCCTAAAGAGTTTGTGTTTACAAGTTAAATATAATGATGAGAGGAGGCAACATCATTAAACTATACAATAGGTGTGACAGATACAATGCATGTTAACTTTTTTTATGTGTCAAAATGTCATGATGGTTCTAGATTTAGTAATGAATCTCTTGTTATTTGATAATGGCATTTGTAATTTATTATAATGAGGGTGCCAACGACCATTAGGATCCACATTGATAATTTTAAATGGTGTGACAACCATGAACCTTATATATACACTTGCAAAATGTGTGCAAAAACAAAGGGTATCTATCCTTGATGGAGATTTGTATAGGGGGCTATGTCCTTCATTCCTTGACATCCTTTATTTCATTCCTCCTTGAGATTGAAAGGAAGCAATAAAGGGATATAGCATCTAAAGTATTCATCCCAACAATGCTCTATTTCACCATGCCCCTAGGTCCAACTTTACATGATAGGATAATATTTTATGATAGCCCTAATTTATCCACCGTTTCTATCTTACACAGCCTTCTCTGCATTAACAAATATCAATACAAATTATTTCATGGACAAAGATGTTGAATTCAATACATTCACCATAAAACACGAGAAGATATAGTTTGTATTGTTTTGTAAATTAAAGTTTAACATGCCCAATTATATCTGAGCCTATAATCCTTACCATAAGGAGATAAATAAAAATGGCATTTTCCATGACTTAGATATGTCAAATTTAAAAACTTCCAAATCCACAATTATCCAACATATCAAAGACTTTGGCCATAGTACATGCTATTTGGTTAACTGTATTACTTTTATATAAATTGAATGCATAATTGGAATGAAATGGTCAAACTATGAGTTTTAATTGTCACTATTGTCATCCTTATTCACATGTTTCAATATTATGTGACTTCAAAATGACACAAAATTGATGAAAAATTATGCTAATCAGACATAAAAATAATGCAAAATGATTTTAAAAGTTCTATAATTTGACATCGATATGATGCTAATGAGATGCATATACAATGCAAGAATGCCACTCCATTTGGAATATCGATGTCCATATGATGTGCAATGGCATAAAAAATATGCTTATGACATAAACATGATATAAAAGTGAATCTATATATATTTTTTTCAATAATATATGACACAAAATGATGCTACATGATGTAGGAAATCATTCCACATCATTTTTTTCATTGCTAATAAATGAATTGTAAATAATGTGTCAAAAAACATGAATCCACTTCAATGTAAAGATGATGCAAAACACAATGCCATCGATAGCATTGTATTTTGCGTCATCCCAACTTGAATTTTTTCTCTAGAAAACAACATTGAGAGATGACACTAATCATGTCTCTCCAACAATGCTCTATTTCACGAGGCCCCTAGGTCCAATTTCACATGATAGGATAAGATTTTCTCATAGCCCTAATTTATCCAACATTTCCATTTTACATCGCCTTCTTTGCATTAACAAATATCTATACGAATTGTTTCCTAGATATATAAGTTTAATTCAATATGTTCACCATAAAACATGAGAAGATCTAGTTTGTATTGTTTTGTAAATTAAAGTTTAACATGTACCTAAATATATCTGAGCCTATAATCCTTACCATAAGGAGATAAATACAAATGGCATTTTCCATGCCTTAGATATGTCAAATTTCAAAATTACCAAATCCACAGTTATCCAACATATTAAAGACTTTGGTGTTAAGCCCTAATATTGGCTCATTACCCCTTAATTGGGGCATATTATATTAGTAATGTTATTTTATTTATGTTGGCTTTAGGCCATTAGTTGTAATTATACCTCCTAGTCTTCTATATATATACCAAGGAGACATTTTCATTTTGAATCATTTGGTACTTGAACATTTAAGTGGGGTAAAAGGAGGTTGCCCCCTCGAAGAAGATTATTATCTGAAATTATCTTTTTTTCAAGGCATTGAGTACTTTTTCTGAGGTTTTTCTATGCTATATTGATATTTGGTTCTTAACATATGGTATCAGAGCTCAAGGTCTTGGGGTTTTGCTGCTACATCTGAGACACCTTGGAATTTTCACTATNCTTTAGGCCATTAGTTGTAATTATACCTCCTAGTCTTCTATATATATACCAAGGAGACATTTTCATTTTGAATCATTTGGTACTTGAACATTTAAGTGGGGTAAAAGGAGGTTGCCCCCTCGAAGAGGATTATTATCTGAAATTATCTTTTTTTCAAGGCATTGAGTACTTTTTCTGAGGTTTTTCTATGCTATATTGATATTTGGTTCTTAACATATGGTATCAGAGCTCAAGGTCTTGGGGTTTTGCTGCTACATCTGAGACACCTTGGAATTTTCACTATAAATTTTTTTCTACAATGTTTCAGAAGGAACATCTTGGAGGATATTTATTAGACGGAGCAAGGTATGTTGGGTTCAAAATTCATCTCATGAGGCCTTATACGTTCGGAGATACAGCCTGTACAAGATAGGGTTCTGGAATCATTCTAAACAGAGTCATTGCGGAATTTTCGCTATAATTTTTTTTTTTGTAACGTTTCAGACCCTGAACTCCAGAGGTTATTTACATAAATTAGAAAGGTATCTGTGGTAAAAATTTCAGCTTCTGGTTCATCTCAAATATGTAGACACACCCTGTGTAATATAGGGTATCTGACTAGTCCTATTGACTAGTCTCAAGAAGGTGTTCCAGGTAAAACAATCATAACTTCTTCCTAGAGTATCCAAATTGAGTGGGACTCATTTCATTGGATCGTGGACAGTCTGTAGTATTTTTGGTGCAAGTTTCAGAATGTTATATCAATTATTTTGTGTGGGGCACGCTATACAAGTGAGATCTCCTGGAAAGGCCAAAAATTGGCAAGTTGTGGGGAAGTTACCGTAAATTCCACTTGGCACATCCAATTTTGATCAGACTTGTGGCATTACAGAGAACAAATATCAGAGAACTACATAAAATAAAGTTTCATACCCAGAAGGGCTGAAACTTGGGAGATACAACAAAAGAAATATTGTCTAGCAGAACTACCTCAAAATCAAGGTTCAAAAGTGATACTTGGCCAACATGCCACCCAAAAAGGGAACTTCTACACCAAATAAGCCTCCAGAAAATCCTACTTGGACTCTTGATGAAGGTGAATAAATGCATAGGGACATAAATGATTTACAAAAGAAGATAGTAACAAGAGATGAACTATAAGAGATGATGGAGGGTTTAAAAGGGGAGATCATGGAAGTATTGAAAAATTTCGTAACAGAGAAGACACCTAAAAGTGAAAATGCATCCCATGAAATTCATGACGAGGACACAAGGAAGGTGAATCAAGAATGGAGAAACTCCAACTTTGGTTTGAAGACCAACCACGTTCCTAAGATTTATATGAGGAAGTTTGATGGTAAGGACCCAATCACATGGATACTTCAGATGGAGCAATTCTTTGATTTCCATAATGTGCCACATACACAAAAGGTACGAATTGATTCTTTATATTTAGAACCTAATCAATTTGTATGGTATTGATGGCTTTGTTCTCGCAAATCACTCGTCACTTGGACAATTTTCACGGAAGAAATGATAGCACACTATGAGGATACAAGGAGCAATACCTTCTTTAACCAATTGATAAATCTCAAGCAAAAGGGTTTAGTTACCGAGCACATTGAGAACTTCCAAAGATTGAATATAAAGGTAACCGATAT
>JASDQU010191854.1:20157-38485 GCA_032191745.1 Picea mariana
AACATACTTAACCTAGACATGTACTTTGTTGATATGGGAGTGTTTTGAAACTCTAAAGTAACCCAAGGATGGCTTCACCAAAGAATATGGTGAACCAATAAGTACGTAAATTCTCCATCAGTGGAATGTAGCTCATATCATATGTCAATTTTGGTTATATGGGTGTCCTTCGAAATCTTGGAGATGGTTCTACTAATTAAATGGTATGTTTAATTATAGAGATCTCTATGATTGGCAATAAGGAATTATAGTCATTTATGTTTTTTTTCATCCATGTTTGATTATTGAAGTCTTTTAATTTAGTTTCTATGTAAGGTATAGGTCGTGTTACACATATTATTGTACACATGTGTTAATATATCGGTCATGAGATTTGCTTTGCCATAGATTTTTAATGGTAGAAATCTCTCATTTATAAGTGAGTTTGCTATATTTTTTCTCAATCCATATTTGACATGGGTGTTTATTTCAGACTTTTAGTATATTCATGGGATCATGTGTTGGATTTATGGGCCTTTGATTTCATATTTATTTTAGTTGTGGGGTTATTATGGGTTTAATGAAGCTAGATCTGCTCGTTTTGGGATTTTATCAAAGCATGTGAGACTATTACATTGAAATGCGTTGTTAGCTCACAACCCAATGTTGTCTATGAATATTATCTTGATAATTCTTGAAACATATGACTTGAAAAATTCAAAGTAGCATATTACCCAAAACTTTGAAGAGAGTAGATGGGTTTCGAGGATGATGGAGACAATTAAGAATGGGATTAAAAGGATGGGGGAAGAAAGAAGGGGGGCTCTAGAGTAAGGAAGGTGGTGGTGGTGGGGATAAGAAGGATGGTGGAATAATTATCTTAGAACATATATTAAGAGGTATGGTACTATAACAAAGGGAACAACATCCCATCCCACGAGATTTAAATTATAATATTCATTATGTATACTATGGAGTGCTTCACTACAAAAATTTTAGCTTTATCATTTTATTTCCACTCTAATTTTCTCTCCATTTGGATGAAAAAACCTCCAACAAAGGATATATTGCACTCTTCAAAATCCCAAAAACACTTTCCTATATCTGTTAGTTCTATTAAATTCTTGCAATTATAAGATTAACAATGAGCAAAAATTTGGTCACCTATGTATTTATGCATCATAGTTTTAGTTATTTTTATTTATTGTTAATTATATGAGTTGATTATTCATCCTTTCATTGCAAGGAGAAGGATTTAAAGAAACAAAAATCATCCATTCAACTGACATTGATGAAATTATATCATCATTTTCATATGATTTAGATTTAACACCCTCAACAATAGTATTAAATTCTTTCAAAATAGCGTTCCTAGATGCATTTTTAACAATTGGCAATACAATTGACTCAAAGTAGTCTAACATATGTTTATTGATTCTATTGTGATACTCCAATCCATTTAAAGTCATTAAAAACAACTCATGTAGAGAATCCATCACCATCTCTATATGCCCACAATCGAATTTGTGTTCACCCATGCCAAGTCTTGCAACTAAATTGGGAAATATAATTAGCAAAGATAACAACAAGGTTTGAGGTATATAATATTTCTCAAGGATCCAAGAATCAACATTCAAATATTACATACTAGATCAATCAACACAATCATGAAAAATCACTTTAGAAGCAACTGGTAAAATAGATATTGTTTTATCCACACCTTAGAAATAAATGATTTCTTCTATATAATAAGAATATACTAGTTGAATGCATTTGATGTAATTACCATCACCTTGAGAACTTGTTACTTTGATTTCAAACAATTGTTTACCTAAAAACAAGCATTCAAAAAGCATTTTTTCAAAAAAAAAATTGTAAGACTTGAGAATGACCGAAAATATGATTAAGCTTATATTTTCATATAAATGCATTTATTTTCCTTTGATATAATATACTTGGTACATAATAAAGGAAAATGGGCTATAACAACGTGAATTAGTGACACTACAACCTCGTATTGTAGTACTAGGTGTTGTTTTTTTGGCACATCCTAGAAAGAACATCAATTATTCTAATCATCACAGTCAACAACACGAATAGCACAATTGGAGTGAACTAGATGAGCATAGTAGCCCACATTCGAGGCACAACTTCCATAATTATCCCCAACATAATTTATACTTTGCAATATTTAAATCACAAACAAAATAAAACCTTTTTTGTCTTGGCATCTAGATTCCACAGCTCCCCTCCTTGTCAACCAAAACTAAAACAAATTGTATAATTCACTCTATTCATAACATTTTCTCCCTTGTTTTCTCATCTTATACTATTAAGTTATTTGTGAGTTTCTCTTCTTCTTCCTAGTTTTTAGACTCAAGTACCTCATCAACATTATATTTATATAAACTAAATGGTTGTAAATAATTGAGATTAACTACCAAGATTTTTCAAATCCCTCATCCCTTTACGACCAACAGATGTCAATGTTTTAAGAAGGGGATTTTTCTACTAGTTGCTCAATAATGTGATCACTCTTGTGAATAAAACATAGGTACAAGGTTATAAGGTATTTTAAACCATGGAAATGAGTGGATAGCTTTGTAAAATTAAAGTACTCACACTCTAAACATGGGAGGTACTCAGTTGAAAAGAGAGATTCTAGAACATTCATTGGACTACCTTCATATGCATATTCATTTATATCTTGACCTTCATAAGTTATACATATTAGAATAATTTTTTTACTATTTTTGAAGCTGCAAAATGAATTTGTTTCCCGATTTATTTGCAAACCTTTCTTTCATAGAATTACTTAGCTGGAAATCTATCCAATGAAATACTAAAGAACTCAAGCTTAGTATAATGAAAGAAAATGATGTTATCAACCATGTGTATTCTTTCTTTTTCTTCTTGAGAGATAGTATAATAATAAAAAAAAACATGGGAGAAAACAAGATGGAGGAGTAAGGTCTAATATCACACAAATTGAAGGTTGGGAAAAGCCCGACCCAATCCACAAGATGGCGAGAACTATGGGAATACATATACACTATCACCTTAGATAGGCACTCCCCTCACTTTAGGGATGATGTAATCACCTCAAGAGGGGAATCTTGGTGACCCTATGGGAATTGAGACAGAGGATGGAGAGATGATAAGTGAAACCATTATAGGTAAATGATAGAGATGATGGAAGGCTTGAAAATGAGTCTTATAGAAGGACACAAGATTTCCAAGTGATAGATACCTACAAAACAATGTTAGGCCTTCCCGGAACAAGACAAATAATTGATATATAAGCCTTTCAACCAAGGGGAACAAGTGAGAAACCTTGTTGTCCTAAATTTGTAGAAGTTATAGAAATATATATCAGCAACATAAATGATAATGGCTACAAATTTAACCATCCAAAATCTAGTACAAGATATCAAAAATAAAGCTAGCAAAGACTCGTCTAACTTTCAATAATTAAAGTGAAATTTTGGTGGTGATTAAGGTTGTTTATTAGATATTATTAGCAAGTTATTATAGCAGCCAAGTGGTTGTAGCAAACAATTTCTACAGCCGCAAAATCCAACCACAAAAATCAACAAGTAATTTGTTAAAAAGATAGGCAATGAGCAATAGAACAATAATAGACGTTTATAAGTAAATTTCAGCGGTTGGTAAGTGTGAATCAAGTAAAAGAGAGAGTTTTACGTAGCCCTAATGGTTGTAGATTTAAATTTATAACAGAAGCAAATTTCTTGGCCTAAAGAGGATGATTCCCTTAGGGCATAAGCAAGCTTATAACACTAAGAAAAGATTCCTACTTGAACAAATTCAATATCTCGAAAAATCACGTATTACAATGCAAGTACTCTATTTCTCCAATGAAAATTTAAACTAGTGCCTTGTAAAATGGGTTATGGAGTCTTCTTGTAATAGGTTAGATCTACTATCTCCCTAGGGGTGTAAGCCCTTTTACTCCCTAGGGAAAGTAAAACCCAACAAGGTAAATCTAGGAGGGTGTAAGCCCTTTCACTCTTCCTAGCAACCTTTGCAATAGCCCTTTCAACAAACAATGATGATAAAACTTGGTGGAGGGTGTATGCCTTTATACTCCTCCAAGGATCTAGCCAATAAAAATCATGGAACAAGAAATCAAACTAACAATATGCAGGTTTTCCTTGCCAATTCCAAAAAAGCATGCCAAGATAAACCCTAGTTACCAAGTATTTCATCACCAAAGCAAGAGAAAAAGGCTCCAAGAGATAGCACACCACTTCACTCCACAAGAAAAGAGATAAACCATAGCACAAGAGAGAGAGAGAGAGAGAGAAAATTAATTTTTCCAAGAGGGGCGCAAATTTCAGCCAAGTATCCTCTCCAAGATGGGAGAATTATGTTAAAAATGAAATGATCTTGTCCTCTATTTATACAAGATCCTAAAATGATATTTGTCCACATAATGAGGGTAAACCACAAAATAAGGGAGACATTTCCCTTTATTTTTCCCCTTTACAACTTTAAATTTTAATTTGCACATGAGAAAACCCCAAAAAGGCATGACGTCACCCCTTTAGGCCAATGTTTTGGCACTTGGAGTAAGTCATTGAGCTTGGAGATGAAACGTTAGGCCTCCAAAGGCCTCATTCTCATGAGTTAGGGTCTTTTCCATCAATACAAGGCTTCTCCTCCTCAAAATGTGCCAAGTGTCAATCATCAACACAACCACCACCAAACTCTATCCCCAACAAGACATCAAGCCCCAAGATGTAGTGCTTTGGCCTCCAAAGGCAAGGCATTGGGGTGATGAAGGGCTAAGATAGGTCCTCTAAGGTGTCTCTCAATCCTCCAAAGGCTATCATAATCATCTAGTGTGTGGTTCATGGTATACAACCTATGGGCTTATTGCCCCAATGAAGTCCCAAGCTAGGCTTGTTCCTCCAAATTGTCCATCGGTCAAGGTCCTGCAAAGATAGACAAGTGCGCCCTCCAAGGATCTCAAGTCAAAGCATCATGGCAAGTAAAATCACATTTAATATAAGAGCCATTCAAGCTTGTACATCAAAAAATACCTCATCAAATTAAACAGGTGCTCAAAGACCCTATGCAATTTGCCAAGTTTAGGTATGGGAGGGCTGACAAAGTAACCTATTGGGTGAATCATTCCTTAAGTCAAGGAGATTTTCCTAGGTGTAAACCTCTCTAAGTCACATGGAGAAGGTGAAGTGGATGGTGGGTTAAAACTTTTGGGCATGGGGTTCATGACATACAGGGGTTTGTATTATCTCTTTTATGGGTGCCTTTGTAGAGGGTGTGTTGCACCTTCGTTTTCAATGCATCCTTTTTTCAAGCGCATTTCTTTCTTTCTTCTTTTTTTTAAGATGTTTACAGGTTGAAGCCAAGGTGGGGCTTCTACCTAAGCATGAAAAACATTTCCCACCTTGAATATACCCTGTTCACATTATGCTTCCCCAAGTTGAAGACAATGTGTGGTACTTATACCTAAGCATGAAAAACATTGCCCACACACACTCTACCTTGGTTGGAATTTTTGTATTTTTATTTTTCACGGGTCCCGTAAGTTTTTATGAGAGACATTTCATTGCCCTCGTGATGCCTAGGCGATCATATAGAAGGTTTATGATTGCATTTTATCTTTTTCCATATTCAAACCTCTGGGCCTTCAACCCCTTCTCCCCATGAAATGAGGTACAATCCCTTGTTGGGTCAATACATCTGAAAATCCCAAAAGATAAGGAGATGAACAAGGGGTGAAGTGATGAAAAATGATAAGTGTGATTGGGAGTGGCATGATGACTTGTCAAGGATACCTCCCAGTATCAAACCCATCCCTAAGGGTGACCACTTACTAGGGCATAATGTCAACCACCAAGATGAAATAGGGGAAAAAACATAACTTCCAAGCAAATGTTCTATAATCAAAAGCAGTTTTAAATGCAACATACTCAAATACCTGAAATATTAAAGTGTTTCTTACCACAATACCTAACTTGTACCTCATGGAGAAAGACCCATCGTATTCTGGAAGCAAGCTGATGTGATTGATTCCATCATCATGGACTGAGGATGTGTGGTGGTGAAGTGGGTCTATGTTTGTTCCTGTGGATGGTGTCAGTCGTATATCTCTTGGTACTCCATGTCTGCAACCTGAGGACCTCAAGACATCATCTCCCTAGTTATGCCTAGAAACTGGGGATAACAAGGTCCAATTGAATTTGATCTCTGAGAGGGAAGAGAAATGTATTATGTCTCTCAGAAGATGTAAAAGTAGAGTAATTCATCTGAAAGACTGCTCAATTTGTTCCTTCCATTTCCCATGGTTGGACACAAGCAAAGGCTAAATCCAGCTAACAAGGAAGTGGATGAGATTCCAATACTAATGGATTGAGCAAATTAAGAAGTGGAAGAGTAGAGAAACCAATGGATCAAAAATGTGGTCTTAGCAAGCCTCGATCCTTGGGGAACTAAAAAATTGTGATTTGAGGTTACGAAGGTCTTATCAATCCCACCAAAATTAAATAAACTAATAAGGAAAAATTCCTTAGCATGAATCTAGACTAGGTGGTATGTCACAACACTAGGTACTTAGTAGTAACTTCCATGGTTGTTATTTTTCCTTTTCAATGTAATGTATTAGCATAAACTTTAAACAGGGGAGATGGGTTACAGAGAGGATGTATGATTTCCTAATTGCTCGACTACAATTTTGTTTCATGGAACAATAGCACGACATATTTTCATAGAAATGTCACATGTTATCCCTTGTTGTAATACACTTAGTTCTTGAGTGTGATGTTNCAAGTCATACAAGATATGGTATTATTATTTTCTTTGAATCTTCCCCTCCATGGTTTATTTATTTTTTTAGCTCACACCCCCCCCACCCTTTGGAGTGACCTTATGATTCTTCACATGAAGTTTTACCATTCCCTTCACATTTACCTTATGATTCTTCACATGAAGATCTATCATTCCCTTCATAGTTACCTTATGATTTTTCATTAGGTTCTATAGATTATACTTTTTCCAATGATCAATTGGAACTCCATGGGAATAACATTTGAATCATGTGCAAGTAAAAAAATAATTTTATAAAATGTAAAGTTTGTATCACAAACCTTATGACTATGTTAATATGACATTATATGGTTATGAATAAGAGTCTACTAATTCACTGTTAAATAACACACAAACGACATACGAGATGCACGATCGTTTTATGCAATGCATAATCGATGCCAATATGACACAAAAATGATGAAATTCAATTTGAGAACAAGGCAACAAATATTTTTTTAAATTTTTACTATTACTATGATGCAAAATCAATGCAAAAAAAACGCATTGCAAAAAGTTGACATGTGCCAACAAAAAAAATCAATTAAATATTTTAACGGCTATAGTGACACAAATCAACAACACTATAACCCCATATCATAGTAGTGGTTTATTATATAGTGACATAGCATGGTGATGGTGATTTTATGCTTAATATTATTTATTTCCATGTTCATTTATCATGGTTTGTTGAAATAAATGGGCATAATGATCATAGAATTATGTGTGGTTTCTCTAAGGTATTGGCATTCAAATAATGTCTTATGATTCAATTGATCTCTCTTATATGATTGATGATTGTCATGTTCACACATGCACTTGTTTTGGCCAATGAGACAATGGAAATCACATGATTAGTCACTTATGGTTGTCGACACATTTGCATTGCACCAGGCAGTTGGCATTACTCATAGAGAAATGCATGTTGTTCCTCTGCTTCACATCACTTCAAAAAAATATCTTACATTGATATTGGTTTGCTTTATCCCATATCATGATGTTGGTGGTCGAATGGCCCATCTCAATTGTTATTTCATATTTTAAGTGTGTTTTCTAGGAAACATTGATTGGTTAACATGATTGTCATTGTTCTTGTTTTGTGTTGATGGTTGAAGTCTCCTTATGCTTATATTTTCGAGTAAAATTTTGAAATTTGCAAGTGGTGGTAGTGTTTGTATTTGATGGTGATGATTGAAAAGGGAGGGAAGTTTGAAGTGTTGACCCCATGTGCCTTGAGTTTGTTTCAAACTATGCAAAAGGTGGAATTTTTTGGGGGGGGTGATTACCTCTTCCAACACGGGGATCTACCCATGATTTTGTTGGTTGATGACTTGCCACCTATCCATCCTATAAATTGTATTGGTAAGGGCATTAAATTATCATGGGGATTTGGTTTGTCCTTGTTAGTTGTTGACTATTGATTGGTGATTGAAGGGATGTAATTGATTTGGGGTTCTTAATGACATATCAACCATCTTCCATGTGGATCATTCTATTGTTTGGCTCTATGAATTCAAGCTCTACTAGTTATATATGTATGGTGTGTCCCTCCTAGAATTATTACTTTGGCTTGAGTCGTTGTAACCACTTTTGGGTGTTTAAAGGGTGGCTCAAGCTACTGAGCTAAGTAGTGGTGGCCCTGCTTTGGTTTTCTAGAGTTGCATGAGTTCATTGTGATTTCCATTTTTGGTCAAGGTAGGCTCATTGCCATTATTTGGATTATTCTTGCATGAGTTTAATTAATAGGTTTAATAATTTTTGAGTCTCTGCCTCTACCATAGAATTGGTTTTTTTCCTTGCTTCCTTCCATCTCTATAATTGCTTGGTCTTTCTTTATTTACCAACTGATTCTTCTCTACTCTAAATTAGTTTGCCTCTGGTAGGATTTTTTCGACTTGTATGGTTTCCATCATTGTCAATTTCATGCACTTTACATTTTTCTCCCATTGCATGCATGTTGGGTCCATGTTAGTTGAATTGATTGTGGAGCTCAATTATTATTTGGTTGGGTGCATTGGGTTACCACCTTATGATTTATTGTGTTTCATGCACATGCATTAATCCTATACTCAACTAGAACCCTAATATTCATTTATTTCGTCTCACCCAAGCCTTCACATGTCCTTTGACCTATGCATGAGAATTTCCCTACCTTGCTAGCATTTGAGTAAATTCTTGGAGTTGTATGGTGTTGTTGGTAGAGCTACCTAGGATGTGGAATGAAGTTTTGGTTATTGACTATGTTTTGGGTCAAAAAGTGCATTGAAGCACCATGGTTTTTTTAGACTTTAGTTATAGTTAATTTTGTATCATGTTGCTCCTTAATTATTTGATAGTGAAGATTTATTCCACCTATAAATTATGTTCGATTAATTGGTTGGATGAATGACTCAAGTTGTTATTGATGTCATGGTTTTTGTTTAATTTCCATGTTGTGCATGGTTTTGGTTAAAACAAACTTGATAGTCCCCTATGCAAATGCTGGAAAATTACTAGAATGAAGAGTTGTGCACATGTGATTGGGAAATTTTAATGTTGAGGTTGGTTTTATTCACACTTATCTTCAGAGTTGGATGGGAAGCAATGAAATCCTTTGTTTTTTTTGTTATTTTTCATTGGATTTCCATGTTAGAAATTATTCGTTTGGTTTATCTATTCACTTGGTTTTGATGGAAGCAATTATAGCACTACAAAAAATAGATTGGGGTTGTGATGGATGAATGTTGTGTTGCGCATTCAAACTTGGTTTTCAAAGTAAAAATTGTGGTTCATTAGGTCTTGTCAATGGCTTGAGAAACATTTTATTTGTAGAAGGATAGAGAGAAACCATCCGTATCTTATTTCCTTTATAAGATTAGAAAATTTAACAGAAGGGGCAATCTTGTCAAAGCACTATTTGGTAAAGCCTTGGTTATGCATTCTTGCACAAATAAGCTTTTCAGATTTAAGTGGTAGATAATGGTCGAAAGTGAAATCATTGTGGCATTATTGGTTGATTCAGGATAAGTCTGGGACAGCACTCCTTTGCATGCCCTTGCATTTGCATCCAATGTCTCTTTTGAATTTGCTACATTTTGCTAAGCTAGAAAATGAATGGTCATGGAGATGCAACTCCTTCCTAAATCTGATTTTGATAGTATTTGATGTTGTTAATTAAGAGTTGCTTATTACATTTACCTACTCTTTTCCTAGAAATGAATGACGATGTAGTGAAGGTTATTTTGAGTGGGAAGAAAATGTTAACAACAACATTAAGAAATTTCATTTTAGTACTAAGTCATGATTGTGATGCTCATTTTAGCATCCATGTTCAGTTTGATTTGAGGCATTTGATATGCAAGGGCAGTTTGTTGACATGTCAGACATAGGGTAGCTACAAAATTTTGTATGGGTTAATTTTTTCTAGATTTGTTTCCTTACACAATGGAGTTTTAAAGTAGAAATTTGTTTAAAAGTATAATTGATGTTTACTTGCATGCCAACAAGGATCCCTTTTCCTTTTTTATATTCAACCTATTATATTTGCCAATCCCCTAATTAATTTGACATTATCTTTGGTTAGAGGCTTGATTCTTGACTTCAATTTTCTTGTTGATTTGCTTCCGTGCTTGATTTCCATATGCATGTCTTGAGTTGATGTAGCAAGAAGGTTACTCATATCTATTTTTTCTTTTTCTATTTGTGAGGATGAGATTTTGAGAAAGATGTCGAACAAACAATTCTACTGGGGGGTGGATCATTATAAGCATATATATTTTTTTAACATTCATAAACCATAATGAAGCAATCACATAAATGTAACAACTAGAAGATACAATATTTTACGTGGAAACCCTTTCAAGAGAAAACCACAAAAACTTGTTTTTATAAATTTGTAGGCACCAACATATTGGAGACACCAATCCTCTCTGTTGTTCGTAGGCACTAACCTATGGAGACATCGATCCCCTCTATTCTTTGTAGGCACCGAACTAGTAGAGACACCAATCCCATATGTTGTTTATAGGCACTGAACTACTAGAGACACAAATCCCACAATTTTTTGTACACACCGACCTACTGGAGACACCAATCCAAATGTTTGTTTTGTAGACACCAACCTACTTACAAGTTTAGAAGTCCTTCATATTCATTTTCTTCACTGGTTTTTTTTTTACTTCTGTCTTCACCAAATATGATCTATGATCGTTACTTCTGCTTTTGCCAGATTTTCTTTGCACTTGCTACTTATGCTTTCACCAAATCAGCTCGACACTCACTCCTTTTGCTTTCATTAGATCTGTTTGACGCTCACTTCTGCTTTTTCCAAATCAACTCAACACTCACTCCCATTTTCATCAGATCTGCTCGGTGCTCGCTACTTCTACTTTCACAAGATCTAGTAGTTGGATCGTCTCATACTTGGTCACTCGCTCCTTTTTAAATAATATTCAATATTTTCTCATATTATATTCTCATGTGTAAATATTACATTTTTTCTCTTCACTGACACTCACACTATTTCTCAAATTCCTCTTCTCCTTTTATACTTTTCCATTAAATCTACATAAAAATTCATGTACATTTGAAAAGACACGACCTTCATTAAATAAATAAATAATTTCCCTTTTTAATTTACTTTTCAATATACCATGGGAAAAGTACCATTGTGGGTTTTAAAACCATGTGCTCTTTTACTCCACTTTCACTTTTTAATTCACTTTTACTTTTTAGTCCACTTTCACATAACTTCATGTTTAATCCACTTTTACTTTTTAATCAACTTTCACATAACTTCATAGTTAGTCCACTTTTGTGTGATTTCATATTTAATCCACTTTCACGTAACTTCATATTTAATCCACTTTCATGTAACTTCATATTTAATCTACTTTCACTTTATATTTCTTAAAGTCACATTTCCTTTGTATATTTACATTTGAATACTTACCCTTGACATCAATAACAGTGATTTATTCAACAATCTCTCTCTTTGCATTGATGAAAACTCTGTACTAAAAAACATGTAATCCTCCATAAATAGAAAGAGTTCTCCCCTGTCTACAACTCTCCCCCTATCTACAACTCTCCCCCTATCTGTAATTCTCCTTCCCATGTCTGCAACTCTCCCTCTGTCTATAGTTCTCCCCCTTTGACATCAATGGAAAAGGAATGCTCCCCCTCAGTTGTGCTTCTTTACTAACGAGATGAGAGGGGAGGGATATCACTCCCAGATTTTGTCTAAGGTATGCAAATGTTTCTCTGGGAAGGGGTTTGATAAAAATATATGCAACTTGTTCCTTGGTGGCAATGTATTCCAACTTGACACTTTGTCCATCTACCTATTCTCTTAGGAAGTGATACTTGATGGGAATATTCTTTATCTTTGAGTGCATAATAGGATTCTTTGAAATGTTGATTGCACTTGTGTTGTCAGAGATGATTGAGATTGGATTATCATAGTATACCTTGATATATTGCAGTGTTTTCTTCATCCATAGAGCTTGTGTGCAACATGTTGCTAATATAATATACTCAAATTATGGTGTGGATAGAGAGAATGAATATTGTTTCTTGCTCAACCAAGACACTAGACTATTTCCCAGAAAGAATGCTCCTCCACTTGTATTTTTTTTGTCATCAACATTGCCTTCCCAATTTGCATTTATATATGCTTGTTACATTAAAATATTCACCTCTTGAGTACCATAGGTTGAAGTCCAAGGTGCCCTTTAGATATTTGAATATCATTTTTACTACTTACACATGAGTTTCTTTGGTGTAGCTTGAAATTGTGCAACCAATCCTACTACTTGCATCATGTTTGGCCTTGATGTTGTCACATATAGTAGGTGTCCAATCATTGACCTATACAATGTTTGATTTTATTCTGGAGATTCATCATTTTTGCTCAATTTACAACCTATGACCATAGGTGTGTTGACTGGTGTACAATCTTCTATTTTGAATTTCTTCAACATTTTCTTGATGTACTTGGTTTGTAAAATGAATATGCCTTTGTCAAATTGAGAAATTTGTAATCCGAGAAAGAATGACAGTTCACCAAGCATGGGAATCTCAAATTCCTTTTGCATTTCTATTGCAAAATCTTGGCATATTTCTTTTATACTACCTCCAAAAATAATGGCAATCAATTGATTTTCTGCTATTGTCTTCATGTAGAGATTATTTTAAAAAATTCCTCTTTTGAAGCCTTGTTGTTGTTGACTATGGTTTTCCCTATATTCAGAATGTAAATTGCGGTGTTGACTACTTTTCTGCAAAACTTGTCTGATAGCTTGGCTTCATTCAACATTGTTCTCAAAAATTATAGTCGAAAAATACTCAATCAAAACTCCAGATGTCTTTCATGTCGGTTCGATCCTCGGTCGACCACTTCCAGGGCAATCATCACTAAGTAAGAGAAGTGTTGTATGATTGCACAACCGATGATACACAATGATATGAAGTCCTCAAACATCTAGTCAAATGATTCCATGACCATCAATCAATCTAACCACAATCTATCCTGGTATTTGGCACTGGTCCACAATTATGTCTTTCACATCTCTTCTACAAATATTTGAAAGTATGATTGCCATTCCTTCGATTTTTATGGTGAGGATGATGATAGGGAACATATTTTTGCATTGGTTGATCAGAGGAAGTAGGATCAAGGCCAGGTTCACTTAAATGAGTAGAAAAAATTGGCATATTTGCAACAATGTCATATGTAACAGTATGCTCAAATTCTAGCATGCGAGGAATAGGAAACTCATCAATATGTTTGTCACAATAAACAATAGGTTGTTCTTCTAGAAAACCAGTTTGAACTCCACCTGCAACAAACAAAACTTCTCTGGTTGTAGCAAGGTCGGGTGTAGATAGGGATGCAACAACAGTATCATATCCAAGACCAGTCTTAATGAATGGAGACATTTGACAATTGATGATATTGTCTAAGGTTTCAGTACTCTTTTCAAACTTCAAGCTTCTATTCAACTTGATAGTTGTTTTATACATTTCCTTTCTTAAGGAAACAATTTGATATTCTAGCTCTTCCCAATTTTCTTCCCTTTCCTTCAACTGGATTCTCACCACTTTTTTCATCCTTCCTGCATCTTCTAATTGAACCTTTAGGTTCATGATAGTATTGTATGTTTCTTCAAGGATTTGTGACATTTTGGCTTTTGAATCACGATCCTCTTCTTCATATTTCTACAGTTGCTCCTTTTGTTTCAAATTCTTGGTCCTCGGTTTCTTTATTTCGCTTAAGGCACACATGAGTTCTTCTTCAAGATCCACTTCTTCATCTGTTTCAACATTTTCCTCTTCTTTTGAATCCATCATTTCTTCGTCTTCACCAATATTTGTTTTGATTGCCATAAAGAGATTTTCTTCTCTATCACTACCAGAACTACTTTCATTGTTTTCTTTAGATGAGTCACTGACCCCTTTTTAGTAGAGTCTCTTCTTATGCTTATAAGAGTTCTTGTTCCTTTCAATCTTGTCCTATTTGTGGTTATTTTTGTATTGATGATGTTTTATCTTTACGTTATAGTCTTCTTCATTATCACTACTTTTGTTTTTCGCATATAGACACTTAGCATCAAAATGTCCTACTTTTCCACAATTAAAGAATTTAAAGGGAAACTTACCTTTATATTTGTCAGATACCTTTTTGAGTTTTCTCACAAAATTTGCTTACTCTACATCTGATTCACGGTTGGAACAATAGCTTGATTTTGTTTTCTTTGTTCTTCATCTTCTTTGAGGCTTTGAAAGTTTCTTCTTTCTTTGATAGTTTTTCCTTTTCAATCCTCATTTCATATGTAGTGAGGATCCCATGAAATTCATCCATTGTTAATTTATCAAGATCCTTTATTTCCTCAATGGCGAAAATTTTGACATCAAATCTTAAGAGGAGTGACCTCAACACCTTTTGCACAATCATTGGTTTTGTAACTATTTCACTAAGTCCTCTGATGGTGTTGATAATTTTGTCCACACGGAGGAGATAGGATGCAATATTTTCTTCGTCTTTCATCTTCAGACTCTCAAACTATCTTCTATGAGTTTGGAGCTTATCCTTCTTGACCTTGTCATTACCTTCATGGATATTTTGAAGTTTGTCCCAAATTTCTTTCGTTGATTTGTAATGCATTACTTTGACAAATTTTGATCCTGACATACTACACAAGATGGTGTTCGTGGATTTTTCATCATTTTCACTAGCCTTTTTTCTGACCGTATTCGTTGGTGGAGTTGTTGGGGTTGTATAACCAGTCACAACCGATTGCCAAATATCAAAACCAAGGGCCATTAGATATGTTCGCATCCTTATACTCCATAAGGCATAGTTTTTTGTCAAATAATGGAGACATGTTTGTAGAGAAACCTAGAGAAACCTTCATGACAGTCCATGTGTGATCCTGAGATCTACCCTCCAGTGATTAAACTATTACCGAAGGAACCGGCTCTGATACTAATTGTTGAGCACACACTTATAATGAAAGGGGAGGGTGAATAAATATAAGGCTATCTTTTTTTTAACATTCATAAACCATAATGAAGCAATCACATAAATGTAACAACTAGAAGACACAATAATTTACGTGGAAACCCTTCCGGGAGAAACCCACAAAAACTTATTTTTATAAATTTGTAGGCACTAGCCTACTATTACAAATGTTTGTAGGTACCAACCTATTTGAGACATTGATCCCCTCTGCTATTTGTAGGCACTGACCTACTGGAGACACAGAACCCCTCTGTTGTTTGTAAGCACCAACCTACTGGAGACATCAATACCCTATGTTTTTTGTAGACACCGACCTACTAGAGACTCCAATCCCCACAGTTGTTTGTAGGCACCGACCTACTGGAGAAATCAATCCCCACAACTATTTTTTTTGTAGGAACCAACCTACTTACAAGTTTACAAGCTATTCATATGCATTTTCCTCATTGGTCTGCTTGTTTCTTATGTCTTCACCAAATCTACTATGTGCTCGTTACTTCTACTTTTACCACATATTCTCTATGCTCGCTACTTTTGCTTTCGCCAAATCAACTCGACACTCACTCCTTCTGCTTTTGTTAGATCCACTCGGTGCTCACACCTTCTAATTTCACCAGATTAGCTCGACACTCACTCCTTCTGCTTTCGTCAAACATATTTAGCGCTCGCTCATTCTTCTTTCGTCATATCTATTTAGCACTTGCTCCTTCTTGTTTCGCAAGATCTATTAGCTGGATCATCACATACTTCGTCACTCTTTCCTTTTTAAACAATATTCAATATTTTGTCATATTATATTCTCATATGTAAATATTACATTTTCACTCTTCACCCACACTCACACTATTTATCACAATCCTCTTCCCCTTTTTAATCCACTTTCACATAACTTCATATTTAATCCACTTTCACATAACTTCATATTTCATCCACTTTCACGTAACTTCATATTTCATCCACTTTCACGTAACTTCATATTTCATCCACTTTCACGTAACTTCATATTTAATCCACTTTCACTTTGTATTTCTTAAATTCACCTTTCCTTTGTCTATTTATATTTTAATACTTACCTTTGACATCAATGACAATAATTTATTCAACAAAAGAGGCCCCTCTCGTGGAAATAGAAGGGGAGGTCACAATGCAAATGTTTGGAGGGGTGGCTAGCAAAAAAAGAAAGTGAGATTTTATATTCACTTTGATGTCAATTAAAAGGAGTTAGTGCAATTGGTGAAAAATGGACATCTCTATTTGAGAGACCACCTAGCAAACAAACCACCACTATTTCCCTTTCTTGAACCTCTTAGACCTCACCTTAGTGTACAAGAGGTCAACAAATTAATGAGGTCCATGTTACTACACTAGAGCCAAAACCCTCATGGGAATTCGAGAAATTTACAACTAATGGTGGGTGAGAACCTATAGATATTCCTAGAGCTACTAGGTGGGGTGATCAAATTGAGTCTTCACATTTGGTTTCTTCCACTCCACATAGTACACTCTAAATTGTCCTCATTGCTACAGCTACACCTTTGAAAAAAATAAAAAATTGTTGTAGACAATACATTCTTGCCTCCTCAAGAGTCTTTGTAGACCATTATTCTAAATCCTCCTAATTATATTCATGTCATTTCTCCCATGGATTCTCCTACAAAACACCATGTCGAGGCTCACCCCCATTCCCACGCAATTGCACCTTTTGGGAGCATGAAGATAGACATTTATTTGGATGAATCTTCACCCAAGGCCTTCCCAAAGAGATGTTTGAAACTCCTCTTCTCATTCACGCCTACTTCCCCTTGATCATATATTTGAGAAGTTTGATCTGCACTATGGATGCTTAATCATTTTGACAATATTATTATAATATCGAAAAGCTCTAATATCAATTATATCAACATTAAACTTGGACAATAAGCTTTGTATGGAATAAAAATAACAATAAAAAATCAAATGAAAACATATAAGTATTAATTAACACCAAAAGCATGCATATTCACAAACATATACATGATTTCATAAAAAAATCATTCTTCTTATTATTATACTGCCTTCTGCAATATATAGCTTTGATTCCGAGTTGACTGCGGTATTAGTTTAGTTTGACTTAAAAATTTATGCAACAAACTTAATGTTTAACATAAGAAACTAAAAATATTATTTTTTAATATATAAAATAAAGCATTTTTTTAAATGATTGGTTGGTAAGTTTAACCTGTTATTACAGCCTTCACTTCGTTCAATAAGAGAATTTAAATTATTAGACAATTAATATTCTGTAAATTGATTTGGGAGAATTGATGTAGACAATTAAGAGCCAACCCGGTCATTCATCTGATTTGATCTGATTCGGTGGGATGCTAAACATTCGACCCAGCTTATACTTTTGAGTAAACACACTTCCATTTTACCAAACTTAATTCAATGATTCATAGATTGCAGGCAGTAAAATTTCTTTTTATTAGCTTCGGAGGCAGTATATCGCAGCTTGTTGCACTTGTTTAATATTAAGGAAAATGTCCTCGAAAACTAACACAACCATTTTTTTTACATCATACACTTGTATTTACTCAATATAATGTGTCTAAACGCATCAAGGTCATTTAACACCTTTAATATAAGGTTAAATATGCATGAAGGTTATTTAACATATTGTTAATAATTCAATGTTGATGAATTTGATGTTAGGTTAAGTAGTTAAATTGTGATTGAGTTATATGTTTTCTCTATTATTCCCCTACCCCCACCCCCACCCTCGATGAATTTGATGTTAGGTTAAGTAGTTAAATTGTGATTGAGTTATATGTTTTCTCTATTATTCCCCCCACCCCCACCCCCACCCTCACCCTCATATACCCTCATATATGAGGGTGGGGGTGCGGGGAATATTAGAGAAAACATATGGGAGGGGGGAATAAGAGAGAAAACATAGGGAGGGGGAATAATAGAGAAAACATATTATTCCCCCCACCCTATGTTTTCTCTATTATTCCCCCC
>JASDQU010191856.1:746-19843 GCA_032191745.1 Picea mariana
ATGTGACTCCAAAATTAACTAGCAGTAAGTGAATTTAAGTAGCCAAAAATGGATTTGTCTAGTTATAAATGGAGTTGACTATTATTTGAATTAGAACTTCCAAAAACAATACTAGCCGTAAGTGGATTTAGTTGACTATAATAGATTTAAACATGAAAAAGTAAGAACTCATACTTGCTGAACTAAAATCCATAACTAAAGTGACCAATAATAGAACTCACACTGAGTGATAATCTAGTGTGAGATATTCCCATGGATGGAGGAATATTCAAGGTGAAGTGTGATTTGATCCTTGTCACTACCATGTCACTTCCACCTAATAAAAATAAAACCTATTATTATTAGTTCCATGCTAAAAATAAACATGTTATAAATAAATATGTTAAAAATGGGAGTCACCTTGAACAGTAGGAAAATATGGAATATGTCAATGTACATAAATACTTTCTTTGAATAAAAACAATATTTCATAGCGATGGCCCCATCATGGATCTATCCTCTAATGAAGTGCATGTTTACTGCTATATGTTTAGTTCTTTGTCATTGTATTTGATCTATGGAAACCATTAATGTGCTCTAATTATCACACCAAATAGTAGTTGGTTGATGAAAATGTACACCAATATTTGTGAAAAAGTGTTACAACCATATGGTCTAAGTTGTAGCATTAACTGCACCCCTATATTCAACCTTTGCTAAAGACAAAGAAATGGAAGATTGTATTTTTGTTGGACCAACATATAGGACTGGATTCAATATTGTAGACATAAGCTAAGGTATAACTGCAATCTATTCCATCGCCAACCCAATATAAATTTGTGTAACCATCAAGGTCTAAAGTGCACCCTTTCGCATAATGTATACCAAAGCTAGTGGTTTTATTAACATACTAAAGTATCTACTTGGTAACCTTCCAATGAGGTTCATGTGGCTCATGTATGCTTATGAAAACAATGTGAACAACATATTATATGTCAGTATGAGAGTTAGTGATATATCAGATACTCCAAAAATACTTTTGATATGTTGTACAACCAACCAAAGGTGTAGCACCACCATCTTCTAGCTTCACCCTAGATACAAACGGATATTCAAGGTCCTTTTAGTTTGTCATTTAAAACCTAATAATTATATCTCTCGAATACTTGGACTATGAAATATTGATTCATAAATCAAACCAAATAATTTCAAGACTAAGAAAATAATGTAACAGTCCCAAATTGTTCATGGAAAACTTGCTACGCAAGGTAGAATTGATTGCAACAATAGATGAGACAGAACTCTCAATGATTAGTAATTCATATACATATAATATTACAAACAAGAGACAATCAGTATGTCTGGACATATACACATTAGGATTAGACTTGCAATGACTAAAACCTTGAGATAGAAGGTGAGAGTCCATTTTGGAATACTAATCATGGGGTGCATGTTACAGGCCATACAAGGATTTCTTCAATATACAAACAAGTGATGGATCTTTAACATACCCCTATGGCTTCTCCATATAGATCTCCTCCTCAATATCTCCATGGAGAAAATAATCATTAGCATCCATATGATGAACTTCCCACTTTCTTGTTACTGCAATAGTGAGATATATTTGAATAAAGTCCATGTTAGCCATTGGTGAAAAAGTCTAATCATAGTCTATCCCATGAAATTGTGAGAAAACCTTAGCTACAATCCTAGACTTCTATTTTTTGCCAAGTCCATCCAGTGCCATATTTTTCATGTATATCCACTTCCATCAAACAAGTTTCCAATCAGAAGGAAGAGGAACCAAATCCCATGTTTGGTTCTCAATAAGGGAACTGTATTACTCATTCATAGAATATTCCCAATTATGGCTTAATGTGGCCTCTGCATAAGATCAAGGATAATTTATTAGCACCATATAAGAATGCATGGGATTTAATGGCTTTGTAGGAGTCAGTTTTTGTGAAGCACCCTCAAACTAAGATCTAGTTCTATGTTGATCGATGGGATCCCCCACTATCTCACCGAATACCTATAAAGTCTTCTTTGTCTACCTTGGTATGTGATATGGATATGAAATATCATGCGCACGAAAATATGAATCAGAATCTATAATCTAATCTAAAATTGTATCAAAAGAGCACAAAGCATCATCTATGATATTGGGATTAGGAAGAGGTGGAGAAGATGCAGTAGGTTCCACTTGGAGTATGTGCAAGGGGCATTCATCAAAATTCACAGTTATTTCAATGAAAAATATATCTATGGAAGGATCCAATAACATGTTCTCCTTTATACCATCTAGATAACCAACAAATATACCTACTCTACTTTTGGGATTCAATTCATTCCTCTTATATTTAGGGATGTAGGCCCATGCATGAGATATAAAAACTTGAGAGTGTGTGAATTCTATGTTTTTTACACTCCAAGCTTCAAATGGTGTCACTCCCTTCAATTATTTGTGAGGAAATCTATTTTGAATATACGTTGCATAATTTATTAGCAACATAGTTCCGTGACCGAAGAACAAAGATGTGGTATATTCCAAATGGATATACAATATAAAACATGTTGCATACAAAAGTATTGAAAAACATAACTTGCAAGATTTGTATCTCGTGGATTTTCTCAAAAGGAAGGCATTTATTATGAAGACATGTTTGATCCTGTAGCTACATAGACTTCTATCAAAACCATCATAGCTCTTGCAACCAATATGAAGTGGAAGTTACACCAGATGGATGTGAAAATAAACTTCTTCAATGGTGTTATTGACGAAGAAGTGTATATAGAAAAACCACAAGGTTTGAAGTTGAAGATATAAAGACTCAGGTCTGTAGATTGAAGAAATATTTGTACGGATTGAAGCAAGATTCTAGAACTTGGTATGGAAAAATTGATAGTTTCCTAATGATCTTGGGATTTACCAAGTGTAAATATGATTCTAACCTTAACTTCAAGGTTATGAATGGTGAGCCAGTTATATTGTTGTTGCATGTGGATGACTTATTCTTAACAGGAGAACAAAATCTCATCACAAATTATAAGAATCGGATCGTTGCAGAGTTTAGGATGAAAGACCGAGGATTGATGCATTATTTATTAGGTGTTGAAGTTTGGCAGAGCCCATAGAATATCTTCCTTAACCTCAAAGTACCAAAAAGTGTTTTTGTTGCACCTGCCTCACCATGTTTCCATATGATAATTATTTTGTTATCTCAACTTCATGTTGATGATGTTTTTTCTCTAGCCTTGTGTTGTTGTTGATGTTTTATCATGCTCATGTTGGTGTTGATGATGTTGTATGAACCTCGTGTTGTTGTTGATGTTGTTGTATCATCCTCGTGTTGTTAATGATGGTGTATTAGCCTTATGTTGTTCATGTTGTTGTTATAGCTTTATACTAATTGATGTTGATATTTCAGCCTCATATAAATGTTGATGATGACGTTATTCCAGCTCCATGATGTGAATGATGTTTATATTGATGATGATAAAACAATTCAATGATTTATAGATGTGTCATTCAGTGATCCAGATGTTGATGATGTTGTTTCCCTCTTTCTCTCCTGATCATGTTGCATTGGGTTATGTCAGTATAATACCCTTCTCGTTAAGGGGGGGTTTTGAAATATTGTAACTTCGAATAATATTCTAATTATAATTTAGTTATTTTCTTATAGATCAAGTCCCCTTTTTTGGATTGATCATGTCAAGACTTATGTATGACCAAATCTTGTTTTATGGATTAGTCAAATCATATTTATATGGCGGTGTTTGTAAAGTCATCCCTTGGGGTCTAATAAAGTGGTTTTAACCACTGTTGGAATAAGTGAGCCATACCTGATGAAGAGACATAACCCTAACACCTCCTCAACTAGTATTTATAAGTGAGGAGGGTGGGCCTCATTTGGTCACTCACCCACTCACACTTCTAGTGTGCATATTTTGAAGGAAGTTGTAGTTACAATAAGGAGAAGAGAGCCACATGCTCAGTCCTAGTCTATTCTTGGTGATTTTGGTCTTAAGTCTTGGCATTGTATTGGAAAGCTATTATTGAGGATTTTTTTGTTGGGTTTTCTCCCCCATGAGGGTTTCCCAGGATAAAATGTTGTGTACCTTATGATTGTGCTTCTTTCAGTGATCCTACTTATGTTGTTATGCTCTAATAAATTGAAAATAAATTAACAACATATCTAAATTTAACAAGAGAGTCATTAACATAGGATGAAGAAGGATCTTTTGCAGTAAATCCATTCTAAAAAAAAATGTATTTCTAAGTTTGGGTTTATATGTGAATGTCTTGTTCACACACATAAACATTAGCATTAGAAGTACTTTCTTCTTACGGGGGATTTCCTTAATTCCTCCTTGCAGAGTCACAAGTTATAAGAAACCATTTTTTCCACTATGCGGAAAATGATTCATTAAGACCATGATTTGTTGTTGGATTCCTTGTTGGAAACTATGTCAATGAATCTCATCCATTTGAGGATTTTTGCGATACTAATACACACCTACAAATGTGGATAAGTCTCCAACCCACTTGGTGTGTCCTTAGAGGCACAAACCTAAATCTAGACCCATTGTCACCTCAATCTAGACTCCTTTTGTCACGCCTCACTCCTAGGGAACCCAAGGGGGGTAGACCCTATTAAACTATGTGATTTTTTTATTAAAGTTATAGGAATTATTTGATTTACTAATTAGGGAGACCCAACCCAATGACAAGAAATCATGCAAATGCAACATTTCGATGAAAAAAAAACATTTTATTTCATAGAACAAAAGTTGGACGAGTGCCTAAAGATTATCCAATTCCCATTATTCCAATATACACAAAAGAAATATATATATATATATATATACAAATAAAGATACTTCTACAAATATCAAACTAATCTATGAGATATCTATACAATGAATTGAAAGACAACTTTATGCTCTAAATAATTATGTTCAAATGAATAAAAATTACTTGAAATGAAAAATTCTTTGAAAATAGTCATTCACATGAAATTACTTGAAAGTGAAATTTCTTGAAAACTAAATTGCTTGAAAGTAAATGAATAAAAAATCTTGAAATGTATAAAATATGAGTTGAAAGTGTTACAATGTGTATAGGTTACTTTTAATAGATTTTTTAGGTCTCTCTTTGAATTAGGGACAATTAGATTTGAAAGTTGCAAGTCTAAGCTATGTTACTACCCCAAATCCTAATCCCTTCAACCAAGAGGAATTGTTTCATGCTCAACAAGGAAAAAAAAGGGTTCCCCTATTGCACCACATGTCAAATCCAAGATTCTTGGGTGCTCAACAACGACACGTAGTGTCGTAAATTGTCCCCAGCTGCAACCCCTTCTAGCCTCCCAAGTCACCCATTTTTAATGGTTTTAGAAATAGTATAATAGGTGACTAATTAGAATAGGAACACAATCATTTTCCATTTCTTGTTACCCAATATCCATAAAGAGGCAAGGGGAGGGAATACGAGGAAAACGACCAGCAAGAGTTTGATTACTTTGCCTAAAAAATAATTTCTAACTAGCCATGACGATATTGCAAGGGTGGATAAGACGCTCACGTGCAAGGTGTCAGAACAAATGAATAATTAAAATGAATTGAAATAAATTAAATGAATAATCTAGCCACACAACTTTGTCTTAAGGACAAACGTGGGAAAAAAATAAAATGAATTTGAAAACCTCACAACTATGGCACAATGTAGAGGGAAAGCCTACCGATTTTGTGCCAAAGTGGGTAAATAATTTGGAAATAAAACAGAGCAAGCTAACACTATCCACTCAACCTTATCTTTGTGGGATAAGTGGGGCAAACAAATTAAGCAAAACAAAAAATTAAATTCTTAACTAGTCAACACGATTTTCCAAGGGTGGAAAAGCCACTCACATTCAAGTTGTGAGCATAAACAAAACTTGAAAATAATTTACAATTTACAACTTATGAAAATCATAAAAGAATGAAAGCCCAAGAGATTATATTGGGATGCTTGTAATGATTTGGAAAGAAAGAAGAGGGAGAGGATTTTGCACCAAGTCCTTTAAATGCTTCCTTGAGCTCCTTCTAGAAAAAAATGGGTAGCACGTCTCATTGGACTTGCAAAAGCCTGCAAAAAACAACAAATAAAGTGTGTTGGAAATCGCTAGAAATCACTTCAAATGTGTTATTAGTCGTTAGTATATATATAAAAAAATTACACTAAAAATCTGAACATAAAACTTGATTAGATTGCAAGATTTAGAGAAGAAATATATGCATAAATTATTTAAAAGAACTATGAAATAATACTAGAAATATTAGTGAAATGAAATGAAGATATTGGAGTGTTCATTTCCAACCTTTGGTAACATGCAAAGTTGTAAATACTTTTTATACAATGAGGAAAGAAAGTGAGCCTTTTAAAATGGTCTACAAAATACTTTTCAACTCAAAGAAACCCAACTCACATAGGTCTACAACAATACTACTATAGATCTATCCCCAACAAAATACTTTGCTTGGGGTTTTTCAAGTAAAAAAATGTGTGCAAAATAAATACAAACTGCAGAAATATTACCTCACAAGAACACCACAAAACAACACCAAGAGTACTCCAATAGAACACCACAAGGAAACCAAGAGTTCCTTCAAAGCTTCACTTCTATTGTTAAAAAGAGTGGATGCAATATGCCAACAATATTACAAGAGAGAAAATTAGGGAAGAGCAGGAGAGTGTGAGGAGAAAATTGGGGAGCATGGAGTTTGTATGAAATTAGATGTTAAAAATGAGAGAGAGGCCTTTTTTTTAAGGGATTAATAGAGGAGAGAACCCTATTTCATTCATTACAAGTGTGATTCCCAAAAGAGGGAGACTCACTCAAGGGGGAGGGGGCCTGCAGGGGCACCATGAGAGAGGGAAACTCCCATTAGAAGAGGAAACTAAAAAATGGGGGAAGAAACCCATTATATTAAGTTTAAACCTCTCTCTCATGCCCCTATGCATCACCCAAGGTGTGGAATCAACCCCCCATGTGGTCCCCATCTCCAAATGACCAATCCAATCGAGATGGTAAGCCCCACAAGAGATAAATTCTCCTCCCTCTCTAAAGTTAAGTTGAATGAGAGGTAGGAAAGTGGATATTTGATTTATTAGACCCCCTATTACATAGAAATGAATTAGGAAACAACTTCTCCCCATTTTATCATGTTTTATAACTTTAGGAAAAATTTGGCATTTTTAATTTAGCCAATTATTTGTTGATTTTTTACAGACTTCGAATCCTCATTGCCATTGACCTAGAAAAACTTGCCCAGTTGAGTTTAAACTTGGTCCAAGGGTGTAGGGGGTCATAATACCTTTGTTTTTAATACTCACACCCCTATACAAAATCCCCAATGACCAAATTTTTACATTTTTCATCAAAAATAATTAAAAATTTCCAATTTACAGGAAATGTTAAGTATTAAAAAATCTGATTAAAACTTAATGGAATTCTGAAAGACTCTAGGAGATATCTATAATGTTCATATAAAAAACTTCCATCCCTTACACACCTATTGGGATCGATCATTAGAACATCTTTCACCACTTTGGACAAAATTTGAGTGAAAAACTCAAGTAATGAAAATCACCAACAAACAAAGATTAATTACCAAAGGAAAAAAAGAACAACTCCCTAATGATAAATTCGTAGGCCACTAAATCATTACAGCTTGACCCATGCTAACATGTTACATTACAAAATTTTCAGAAGCACACGAGCAGTCATTCCGTGGAGAGAGAAATAAATTATGGGGGCAAAATTTCCCTAGTAGGCCAAATGTCTTCAAACTTGTTGTACCCCAAGGTACATATCTTCATGGTACATGACCTTGACACGTAATCGAAATAGGTGGTCAACAAGGAAATTGGTGGTTAAGATGATATTTGGTGCAAATTTTGCAAGGAAAATGTCTTCTTCTCTTTATTGTGCATAGCAACAATAGTGGGATTGGGAGCAATCCCTTCCTTGGGATTGTAACTTTTATTTTTGTTATCTCTCATTTTATCCCTAGGTTGAACTAAATTTTCTCAGATTGATATAGTTGTAGGTAAATTATGACACATGGACATTTGTCCCATTTGGTGTGCCAACTATCCAATGGTATCATTGGTAATGAAACCAATCACACCATCAAAGTGAGGGATGATTTTAAGGATGGAAATTTATTTTAAAATGTAGAAACCTTGGCGAATCTTACTAATCCTTCATATGTCAACTATAAATGTTTGACTATATTTTTGTAAAAATATTCAAATTTATGAGTATTTTATATAGTTTTTATAAAATTTTAGCAATTTTTAAGGTAAAATAATTGTATCCTATAGAATTTGGACGAATCAATTTTAAAATAGCGAATCACGTTTTTGGAAAAACTATGGAAAATCAGCCCATGAGCGAAATTTAACCCCTAAAATCATCCCTAAGATTAATAATTTTATCCTATAGAATTTGGGCAATAATTTTTAAAATAGTGAATCACTTTTTTAGAAAAACCATGGAAAATTAGCCCATGAGCGAAATTTAGCCCCGAAAATCATCCCTAAGATTCAAAGTGTACTCCCAAAGTAAGTTTCAAAGGGTGACATTCGAGCAGCATGAAGAATAAAATCTTACAAAGTTATAGATTGAGAGTAAATCAAGTCTAGTTGTTGTACAAAAACATCTTCCTCAGTAAGGTCCCCTCACATCATGACATCTTTGGCAATATTAAAGTTCTAGATTGAGAGTAAATCAAATCTAGTTGTTGTACAAAAACATCTTCCTCATAAGGTTCCCTCACATCATGACAGCTTTGGCCATATTAGTGTGTAAGGACTTCACAAACCTAGCAAAAAATATAAGGATTTCAACCTTGATGAACCTACGCCTTTGTCACCATTCATGAATGTTATTAGAAATGTGTATGGTTGAATAAATAATTTCATGTTACCTACATCAATACTATTGCATCAATGAAGGAAATGTATACGTATACCTTCGTCTATAATGACATATGCCATGTCATATGGAAGGAAATAAGATAGTGTGGATGCATTGTTGTTATATTTCCAAGTGCTAGCATGTAATCAAAATGCAATATTGGTATTTGAAATGCAAAAGCCATATGGACTCCAAATGCTAGCATGGAATCAAAATGCGATACTGGTATTTGAAATGCAAAAGACATATGGACCAAGTAAGGACGGATTGTATTTAAATAATCAAGTATGAAGTTCAATATGAGTACTAAGCCTTGTAAATATTAGTAGGAGATAGTGAAATGAAAAGAGAACAAAATCTTTACGAGCAGAGTTAAAAGTCCTTACGTCGAGCAGTCATATAAATTACATCATAACTTGAAATGGATCATGAAATATTGAATGATATCATAATATGAAATGGATAACTTGCCGCCTATGGAAAAAATGAAAATGTCAGTTTGTACATGTTCAATTGCTTATGGGCATATCAAGACATTGCTTGTTATGACAGAGTAGATATATATGAGTTTTGTATGAGGCATAGCATTTGTTTCATAATTGGACAGGTTGGCGTTGTGGCAAAGAGCTTGGACACTTTTGATTGTCTGATATTTGACAGGTTGATATTGTGGCAAAGAGCTTAGGCGCTTGATTGTATTTGAAGGCTTCTCAAGAGAGATGTGGTAGTTATAATATACAATAAATAATAATGATTACAATGCATTCATTTTATTAATGACGATTATATATATATAAAAAGAGGTAACAAGTCTAAATCTAAAAAAGGTAAGATGTAGACTTTATCAGTCAAATAAATGATATGTATTACTATCATATACACGTAGTTACCTACCTGTATATGAGAAACAGATCAATATTAGTGTTATATATTCAAGACGTTTTACTTCAATTGAAACAAACAATATGTAAATAAACTATTGTTAATGCTTTTGGATTAGTTATACCATATTATTTTTCTTCCAAACTTCTTTATAAAATTTAAAAGAAAAATTGTGTTTTCGTTGGTTTAGTTTTGTCTGAGGCACGATTATGGTCATATTCAACTTCATACTATTTTATTTTTTCATCCTGTCTCCCTTTTATAATGCCTCTAAAAATAGTATTGATTTCCTTCTAAGCATAAACAATTTTGTCGCAATGGCTCATAAACATTATACATGAATCCCTTGGTGGCGCAACGACTTCTTTCCCCACCTGCAAATGAGAGGTCTGTGGATCTCGGTGCAATGTCAATCCATCCACATTTCTACTATCATCGTGAATGCTATAGTTTCTTAATCATATGTTTGGCCCTTGTTGTTGGGACCAAACATAAGATCCTAGAGAAGCAGCTCCGTCATCGAATCTCCATGTTGTAGTAGACAGATGCAGATTTAGTTAGTTCGTATTTCGATTTTCACTATGCATGAGCATATAGAATGAGCTTCAATTATTGTCTAAGCCATGGTGCTTCAGCCTGCATCCTTGCATTCTCCCAGCTTGTAAGAGAAAAAATACTTAAGATATCTGCGAAGCAACGAAGAGGTCTATCAGTGTTTTGTGTGTTACGATAATTTTGATGTTTGGGACATAAGAGGAGAAACGACCCCACATTCTCTCCGTCGTTTGATCAAGAAACTCGGTTCGGTTACCAAAGAATGGTTAGCATGAACTCGGTGCCATCCATATGATTGAATCGAATTAATTTAACTAAAACGCATAGCATTTAATCTGACATTGTCTTTCTTTCCAAGAATTGCAGATAGTGGAATACAACATTGAATAGTTAAGTAGAAAAATTGCCCAAGGATTGCGATGGAAACTTGTACAAATCAAAAATTACCCAAAGAATGTGATGTTTTTAAGGAAGCTACTTGGAGAGTATAAATAAAAGGCAAGGCTCTCTAATTTGAATCACACTTGAGTATATTGAATATCTATAGGTGTCTGAGGTTTAAAAATGATATCTAATCCAAAATTTTGAGGAAAGTGAAGAAAAGAAGGCTGAAATGAAAGGAAGGATAAATTCTTTTGATGGTGCTTTCGAAGGTATGTTATTTTCTGGTCATCTTACCATTTTCGCTATAACTTTTTTTCTATAATGATTCAGATCCTGAAATTTCTATGAAAGTGAGAAAACATATCCAAGTATCTATGGTTAACAATTCATCTTGCGCGTCGTTGTATTTTGGGAGTTACACTCTGTGGAAAATAGAGTTTGTGGTCAGTCAACTAGTCAAAATAAGTTGTTTCGGGTAAAAACGTCAGAACTTCTTCATAACATATCCAAATTTAGTGAGACCAAATGTGTTGGTTAGGGTATAGTCTTTATTATGTTGTGTAATAGTTTCATATCATTTTATCAAATATTTTGTGCGGGGAACGCTCTAAAAGGTCGCTCTCTAGAATAAGCCAAATCTCAGCAAGGTTTGTCATTTTTTCTATAACTCCTTTTATGAAAGGTTACAAGTAGTGCCGCTTGGAGGAATTGCATAAACATATTGAAGAACATTGTGTATCAGTTTCAGAGCTTTATATATTATAGGTTCAAAGTTATGATTACTTCAAGTTAGGGTTGTTGACTAATCCAAAACTAGGCATGTGAGACTAAAGAAAAGTTTGATGAAAATGTTAGTATCTTGTTTTTAAAGTTAAGGAAGGTTTGCAGGAACGTGATAATATACACCAGGTCTATTACATAGCTACAAAGCATATTTGGATGATAAAATTGATGAGGGATTTTGGTTGTGGCACATGTTGAGTACATGGTTGAGACAAGTAGTTGATGAGTTGACACATACATGAAGTGTATAGTTTATGATGTTGGTAAATATTGATGATTCATAGTTTATGAGTAGTTGACACATGATTGGAACATACTTGGTACATGGTTGGATGCACTTGGTTATGGTACAGGTTGATTACAGGTTGGTGCATGGTTGATGCACTTGTTTATGGTATAGGTTGATTATAGGTTGAGGTAGAGGTTGATGCATGGTTCAGAATTATTGGTATAGGTTGATAGCAGTATATCTCACAGTGATAGTGTGACAGTGGTTCCATCATTCTACGTCTATGTCTACTTCAGGATGACAGGTGGTTGTAGCCACCTTCCGGTTGTAGCCAGAGAAAATTGGGGGTTGTAGCTTCCTCCTGGTTGTAGCCAGAGACTTTGGGAGTTGGAGATTCCCTTAGGTTGTAGCCTGAGAAACTAGGAGGTTGGGGTCTCCTTCCAGTTGTAGCTGAAAACAAAGGAATTTGGTGCTTCCAATGAATGTAATTCTTCAAGANCTCCTGATTTGGGTTTCCACGTAAAACACTGGTGTACTATGCATGTGTGTGATTGTTTATTTATTACTGCTCATTATTGGATAATAATTCTACATTGATATAACATTTGAAGAAAAAGGATTATAATTACTCTATTAGTGATTCACCCCCCCTCTCAGTAATCCAACAAACATTCCCCCCTTAATCCGAAGAGACATTTGTCATCCCAAGCATCATTTGAAAATTTTCAAATTTCTCTCAATCGAAAGATTTAGTAAAGATGTCTGCAATTTGCTTTGAAGTGGAAAAATGATTGAGATGTATGGTTTTGGCCTCAACAAGATGTCGAATCAAATGATATTTGGTGTTGATATGTTTAGTTCGATTATGGAATTTAGGATTTTTGGCCAATTGTATTGAAGAAGTATTGTCAACAAAGAGAGGCGTCAAAGTCATTTGTTTTTCCTGCAAGTCTTCAAGAATTTTTTGAAGCCAAATGATTTCTTTTGTGGCTTGAGTTGCTGCAACGTATTCAGATTCAGTTGTAGAATCAACAAGAACTAATTTCTTTCGTGATCTCCAAGTGACGGTTGTTGAGCCAAGATTCATCAAATAACCTGAAGTAGACACCCCATGCTCTTTATCTCTGTTAAAGTCAGAATCTGAATAACCAGTGAGATGAAAGTCTGCAAATTTAAAATATTTGATTCCATATGATTGCGTGCCTTTTAAATATTTGAGCACTCATTTTGCTATTATCCAATGACCTTCACAGTGCCTGAAAAGTTTTCCTACAACAAAAGTTATGTCATGACGAGTAGTAGTAAGATAAATTAAACTTCCAACAAGTTGTTTGTATTTTGTTGGATCTTCAAATGCACTACCTTCATTTGAAGTAAGCTTTAGATTCTGCTCCATTGGAGTAGAAACATAATTACAATCCTTCATCTCAAATTTGTTCAATAGTTCTCCAATATATTTCTTTTGAGAAATAAAAATGTGCTTCGGTTTTTGATCTACTTCGATCCGTAGATAATAATGTAGTAATCCCAAATCTGTCATATCAAAAACCTTTTGCAACTCCCTTTTAATAGATGCTATATAATCATCATTAATTCTTGTGATAAGCAAATCATCCACATAGACAACTAGATATACAACCGATCTTCCAACTTCCTTAAAAAATAAAGTTGCATCATCTATGTTGAAATGCTTATAATTCAACTTGAGAATATGTTCAGTTAAATTTTCATACGAAGCATGAGGTGTTAGTTTTAAACCATACAATGATTTTATCAATTTGCATACTTTATGCTCTTTTCCTTTAACAAAAGAACCCTCACATATAGAAATATTCTTTTAAATATCCATTTAAGAAGAGAGTTTTTACATCCATGTCCTTTTTGAGTTGCAAGAGAAAATAAAGTTCTAATAGTGCCCCATTTTGCTGTAGGAGAAAATGTTTATGTATAATCAATACCTTCTTTTTGTGCATACCCCTTTGCTACAAGTCTTGCTTTGTGCTTATCAAGAGAACCATCAACTTTATATTTAGTTTTATAAATCCACTTACTACCAATTGGTTTGATGCCAATAGGAGGATCCACCAACCTCGAAGTGCCATTTTTAATAAGAGCACCATACTCTTTTTGCATTGCATATTTTCATTCATTACAACTAGTGGCTTCTTCAAAATTAGTAGGTTCATTAACAACAGAAAAGTTTAACTCAAATTCACCATACATTTTTGGCATTGTCTTGGTTCGTGTTGATCTGCGTACTGATTGTTGCAATGTTTGCTCAGTTTCAAGAGTGTTTGAAATAGGTTCTTCAGGACCATTATCATCCTCCAATTTTTCCTCAATAGGAACATTATTATGAACCAATTGTTCTTCTACAGAAACATTATTATCATAAAAAACAATGCTATCAACTAATTTTTCTTCATTCTTTGATGTGGTCTCATTCTCTGGTGTTGTTGAAGGAAAATCCATAGAATGGTCTAGAATATGAATCCCCCCTTCAGTATGTGGGAGATCAATATCCCATTCATAATAAAACTTCTTGGAAGATAATTTATCCAAATGATTGAGTTGCCTATCAATAGTAGAAGCATCTTTAGCAAATTCAAGAAAAACAACATCTCTTGAAACAACAAATTTCTTGTTTTCCTCATCATACAATCGATAAGCTCTCGAGGTATCAGAATACCCTAGGAAAATATATTTTCGACTTCTTGTACCCAATTTGTCGCATTGTTGTTTAGGAATTAAAGCATGACATGGAGAACCAAAAACTATGAAATGTTGAACAACAAGAAGACAATTATACCGCAATTCATAAGGGGACTTATTATTGATGAAAGTAGAAGGACAACGATTGTGAATATAAACGACAAAAAGTATTGCTTCTCCCCAAAACATCAACCTGACATTTTGAAAAAACATCATTAACCTTACCATATTAAGCAAAGATATGTTCATGCTCTCTGCTACACCGTTCTATTGTGGAGTATAAGGAACGGTGGTCTGATGTTTAATACCATTATCTTGTAAGTACTTTTCAAATTCATTAGAGGTGTATTCACCACCATTATCTGATCATAGAGTGCCAATATTAAGTTGAGTTTCATTTGTAATCCATAAATGAAAATTCTTAAAAGTTGCAAAAACCTGAGATTTATCTTTCAACAAATAAGCACAACACATCCTCGTGTAGTCATCAATAAAAGTTAGCAGATATTTATTACAATTTGCATATGAACAGGCATGTGCCCACATAAATCAAAATATATGAGACCGAACTTCCTAGAAGCTCGGGAAGTAGATCCATAAAAGGGTTGTTTACAATGCTTTCCTAAAATACAAGCATTACATGGAGAAAGCTTTCTTGGAATAGTAGGAAGCCCTTGAATACCTTGTTGTTTCTTAATCCTGATACTATCATAATTAATATGACCAAAACGAGCATGCCACAAAAAGTTGGAAGACAAAGTATCACTATGCTGAGCCAAAAGAGATGAATTAGATTGAAAAGAGGATGTCCCTTTAAGTTTTAAAAGTTTGTCTTATTCAACACCGGTCATAACAATCACATGATCAGATGCTTTTCTTATTTCAATTATACTATCAAACATATGTATAGAATGTCCTTGTTGCCTGATATGTATGAGAGACATTAGATTTCTTTTTAATTGAGGAATGTAAAGAAAATCGTGCAAAATATAATCAGCAAGTCCTCGTAGGCGAAGTCGAATAGATCCAATTCCTGAAGGGTTTAACTGGGACTTTTCGGAAAAATAAACTATTCCATCAATGTGATTACTGAATGTTTCAAAAAAATCTCTTATGAAGGTCATATGGTAAGTGGCTACAGTATCTAAAATCCAAGTGTCTACCCAATAAACAAAAGAAGTGATAAAAACTTCATTCATACTAAGATTACAATGTGCGACAATATAGTTGGTAGATTTAGGTGGTTTTCCTTTGTCTGGAGGTTGTTTCTCTTTCTTCTCACTAATCCTTTCCCAAGGAGTGCGACAATGAGAAGAGGTATGGCCCAATTTACCACACCTATAGCACTTAAGAGATTGTTTAGCATTCTGAAAATGTTTATGTTGTCTATCATCTTGTTGCATGTCTCCTTGATGATAATGACCCCCTTGCCTCTAAATGGTCTCCTACCACGACCTCTGTTACTGTTGTCANTCTAGGTTTCTTCTCTTTCTATGCAAGACACAAAGTCTCAACTGTGGAAGTGGAAAAAGATTCCTTCTTCCCAAAAGCTTTCTCTTTCAACAATTTTGTCTACAAGTTTATCAAAATTCATGGCTTTCATCTGTCCACTAGCTTGAAGAGACTCTAAGTAGTGCAAACATATAGAATATAGGGCTTTAATAAATGATGTGAGTTTTAAATCAACTTTGACACCAGTTGAGTCAATATCATGAAAAAGAGATCTAATTTTGGAAGATAACTTCATGGGATTATTATCTTTCAATTCCAGATTAAACAACTTCATCAACAATTGTATAATTTCCAGATCTAAGTGGGAGTCATAAAGATCTTTTAATCTCTCTAATGTTTTAAATGTTGTGGTGCTGGAAAGAATATGTCTTCTTACCTCTTCAGTGACTGAGGTAGAAATTAAAGCACGTGCCTTTTTCTCTTTACTCTTCCAAATTACAAGTTGTCTGGACAGATGTATAAAATGTTGCCACAATCTCCAACGATTTGTAACCCTTCTCCAGTGATTTCATCTTTTAGAATGTACACAACCGAATCCTCCAAATTTGGACCTGCTTCACCAATGTTTCATGCCCTCTCACGCAGGGACACAAAATACATGCAGACACTCAAAATAACTGTTAGAGATATTGCTTACAACTATTGTAACTGTGAGTTTCTAGGTTAACTATTACTATTGTAACTGTGAGTTTCAACTATGATTGTTGTAACTGTGAGTTTCTAGGTTTACTATTTTTGGCTAATTAGATCCACTTTATTAGGATCTAAATTGCTAGGAGTGAGTGATCTGCATGCTATATATGTAACCTCCATTTTTCTATTAAGAGATACAGAAACTATTCTATTGTTGTGTGTTAATCTTGTGCAATGACTGCTCTCTCGATTTCTAAGTTGGTATCAGAGTTGGTTCTGGCTTAGACTCTTTCGTGGAAGGGCTAGGAATATGTGAAAGACTGAGAGCTGATCTTCTACACATGTTTTTCTTAGGGAGTGTTGAATTTATGAATTTTCTGTAGAAGTGTGAGAATAGATTTATTTTGTGAGTGTGTTTTGTTGTTTGTCTTGTGAGGAGTGTTGCCCTGCGGTTTGATGTGCCATTTCTTTTGGTAGCTGCTAAGTGGAGATAAGTATTGATCGAGTCACTGCCAATGGAGAGAGAAAATCGCTGCCAGATTTAGAGAAAATCACTGCCAAAAATTAAGCTCACGTCAAATATCATTATCGAGAGGAGGAGGCCATCTGTTGCATTTGCCGTGAGAAGAAAAAAACATCTAACGTATGAAGAAAGGAGAAGATACTCTGTTTAAATTAAAGAAGAGGAGATCGTCGTTGTGAAGCAGATTTAAANTGTGTTACTGCCTTAGAAAGAAATTTGTTGGATGGTTATTAAATTTAATCATAAAATGCAATGATGTTTAAGTCAACGATGTGGTCATACTTCTTATTTTTTATTATTTTGAAGATGATGTAAATTGTGGTTTGATGTTGTGATGAAAGCTCTATTTGGATATGGAGGCACCCATCTCCAGCCCTGTGTTGTCTCTTTGAGAGCAACCTATCTTATATCAGATCGGGTTTGTTGTTGTTGTGTCAAATATTTGTTTTTTATTTGAGTGTGCAGATTTGTGAGAATTAAAGAACCAATTAGGGAATAGAGTAGCATCTTTTAAAGCTAGTGGTTCTTGGTGCATTTCGGTGCTATAGGAATACATGACTAGTTTAAATATGTCTACAAGTCTATTCAAAGTTGGAGATTATTGTTGTACTTCGGCACTTCATAGTCAATACTTACGTGTTATTATGTGTGGTGTGTGGTGAGTTTACAATTTTTATATAAGTGTTTATGTAAAAATAAGAACTTGTAACTTGATGCAAGCCGGTAGCCCCAGTTTCAAGTACAATGCTTTTATTGGAAGTCACCTTGTGTAAAGGAATGTTGAAGACATTAAGTTGTTCTTCTATATACTGAAGGATAGCCAAAAGCAAAAAATCAGACAGATGAAGGCAAGTTAATAGAATGCATCAATAATTGGCACCTTTTATCATGGAAGCCCCGGTGAGCCAAGTTGTCAAATTGTCCAGTATACAAGTGCTACAATGATGGTCAAAAGCATTTTGACTTTAAATGTGTCAGTGGGTAGGTCGAATCTGTGGAGAAGAAAGAGAGGAAACTAGGTGATTGCAGAGTGAGTTTCAGTGTTGAGGAAGACATGAAAGTTCTAGTGTTGTAACCTTTTGTTATATTTTGTAATTTGTGATTGTGATATTTCTAATGTAAGCATTAAGGGAGGGTGTTAGAGATAATGCTTACAACTGTTGTAACTGTGAGTTTCTAGGTTAACTATGACGGTTGTAACTGTGAGCTTCAACTATGATTGTTGTAACTGTGAGTTTCTAGGTTTACTATTTTTAGCTAATCAAATCAACTTTCTTAGGATCTAAATTGCTAGGAGTCAGTGATCTGCATGCTATATATGTAACCTCCATTTGTCTATTAAGAAATACAGAAACTATTCTATTCTTGTGTGTTAATCTTGTGCAATGACTGCTCTCTCGATTTCTAATTATAACATGGAGTTTAAAAAAAATACGTGGTTAAAAAAACTGTGACTCTCATACCACTGTACACGGCCAAATAAACTCCATAGTACGCATAAAATACAAAGATCAATCTTAGATCAATGTTATTAATTAAAACTGGACAAATTATGTATAGGCGAACATTTAAAGGACAGTTGCGGACAGTTACATACAGTTGCAGAAAGTTACAATTACCCGGTATGTTAACCATAACTAAAGGACAGTTGCGGACAGTTACATACAGTTGCAGAAAGTTACAGTTACGCAGTATGTTAAACATACCGCCGGATTAGATAACTGCCAGATTAGTTAGCATTATTAGCAAGCACGTTAATTCCAAAGAAAACACATAAAAATATTTCTTCTTTGCATACTTGGAACGTCTCTAGTTTTGCAATGTAAAAAATTAATTATTTAAAACCTTTTTTTTGCACTCCTCTCGATTGTATGTTTGACAACTTAACCTGCCAAAAAAATGTAAAAAGGTAACAATATTTTTGTCCACTTTAAAA
>JASDQU010191857.1:0-14539 GCA_032191745.1 Picea mariana
ATTCTTCACCTACTAGCTTCATGTTCATGGGAGAATCTCTTTTGATTCTCCTTTGAAATCCATTCAAACTCTATAACATATGAATACTAATATTTCTCTCCTCTTATTGAGTCCTTTTCCAATTGTTCATTACCCGCACTACAGCCTTGCACTTCCCTCTTCAACTCTTTGATGCTTCAACCTACTGTATAATCTTGACCTTCTGGAAATGACAACTTTTCCCTTTTTCAGTCCTTTTTCCAGACTTCAAATTTTTTAGCCGAAATGTGCACTTCTGGAAAAACATCACTAAACAAAATTTCTCTGGCTTGATGGGTATAAAAAATGTTGAGGAAATATTTTTTTCTATATTTTCCATCTAGGGACCTTTTTCCTCCTCTGAAAATCCCAAAAATCTAAAAAAACGGTCTGGAATAGTAGATTTTGGCCTATTTTGGCATCCCCACTCCAAAATCCTTAGAATCTTGCCACTCCCTTCACACAATATTTTCATGTCTTTTTTTTTGACATTGTGTACACGTTTCAATAGTAATTGTGCTTCTACCACCGAGCTAGACTCTGATCTTCAAAAATAGGTAATTTGCATTTTACAGAAAATCAAAGCATAATTGGCTAGTGGCCCTCTTTGAAAATTTTCTATCCCTCGACACCGTAGACAAAACCCAAAAAATCTTATCTTCTTCTGAGTTATTATGCTTCTGTTATGGCCATAATACAATTTTGGCTACACAATTTTCTTTTACCCTAGGACAATTTTGCCTATGTGGCATCCTTGATGACATGACTGTTGATGTGGCCTTTTGGTGTTCGACAACACATGTATTCCAATAGAGGACATACACCTTCAGTAACTTCTCACACAACCAGATCAAATATCAACACACCAATTTTTTCACGTGGTAAAACCTCTACAGGGAAACATCCATGACCCCAACCAATGTGGCCACTTGGAGCAATTTATTAATGAAAAAGAAAAAATTACAGAGAGATTTACATGATATTTTCTCACAATCTATCATCGAAAAATGACCCTCCATTCTCTTTAAATAGAGATCATGGACCAATCGGGTGTTAATCCACATATCAATGTAGCCATTAAGATTGAGGAGAATATGAATCGTTGGATCACTCTATGTTAGGAACATATCGTGACCGTCAGATTTCCCAACTAAAATTGCATACTAATTCATAATAAATAAACACACTAAGAAACACACTTTTACCTAACGACACATTAGACCAAGTTGATCTTAACTAACTCCTAAGTGTCTAAATATCCTAACATCCCCTCTTGAGAACAACTTGGGATATGATTGAAGGATTTACAAAGGTGACACAATATGATAAGGAAGGAGGCATTAGAGCTTATCCCCCGTTAATGCCAACTTCTTGAACTCCTAACATAGATCAAAGCTTGGAAGAATTCACTTCTGTAAGAGACTTTGTGAAAATGTCCACAACTTGATCATCTGTAGGGAAGAAGAGAAGTTCAATAACTCGATCATGAATGGAATTTATGATGAAGTGCATGTGTAGCTCGATGTGTCTTATGTGCTGATGTTGAACCGGGTCTTTGGAAAGCTTGATGACACTCTGATTGTTGCACCAAAGGGTTTTTAGATGTTGCTGCTGGAATCCAAACTCTGAAAGGATTTGTCAAAGCCACAAGGATTCTTGACTTGCATTAACCATTGCTTGGTACTCTGCTTCTTCTTAATAAAGAGCAATTGCCTATTTTTTCTTACAGGATGAAGTGACAAGTTCTAAACCAAGGATGAAAACATAACTTTTAGTATACTTTCGATCATCAGGGTCGCTGGCCCATTATGAATCAGTGAAACCAACCAATAAAGGAGTCTCCCTTGAACTGTAATGTATCCCAAACTAAACTATACCTTGGACATACCAAAGTATTCTTTTAGCTTCTTTCCAATGGATTTCATGGGCGTTTGCATATATCGTGCAACAAGACCAACAACAAACGAAAGACCAGGACATGTATGAGTCAAGTATAAGAGGCTACCAACTAACTGATGGTACAAAGTGGCATCAACTTCGAGAGAAGTACATGTGGTAGCAAGTTTGACTCTAGACTAGAAGGGAGAAGGGGATAGTTTACCATCTTCCATGTGAAAGTGACGAAGAAGGTCACAAGCATACTTAGACTGGGAAAGAAAAATTCCTTCATTGGTTTGAAAAACTTGGAGGCCAAGGAAATAATACAAATGGCCTAAGTCTTTCATTTCAAATTTCTTCTTAAGGATGATTTTAACATGGTTTAAAAGTTTTGGGCCACTACGAGTGAGAATAATGTCATCAACATAAATAACAAGGATTATGAGATGGATTCCTACTTTCTTGGTATAGATATTAGGGTCAGAATGACATCTAGAAAAGCTGGTATCAAGAAGAAAGTTGTCCATTTTGTCATACCAAGATCAAGGAGCTTGCTTAAGACCATACAAAGATTTATTAAGGTGGAAAACAAGGATGGAATCATTCTAGACATAGCCAAGAGGTTGTTCCATGTAGATTTTTTCATGCAAATCCCCATGCAAGAAGGCATATTTAACATCCATCTGATGGACCTTCCATTTATTTGAGGCAGCAAGGGAAAGAACAAGGCGGATGGAATTCATTTTGGTTGCAGGGGAAAAGCTTTTACTATAGTCAATTCCTTCAACTTGGGAAAATACTTTGACAACTAATCAAGCCTTATGTCTTTCAAGAATTCCATCTGATGCATACTTAGTTATGTAGACCCATTTACATATGACGAGTTTTCTTCCTTTCGAAAGAGGTACAAGATCCCAAGTATCATTTTCCATTAAAGAATGATACTCTTCATTTATTGTTGTATCCCAATCTGGATGACTTGAAGCTTCTGCAAATGTCTTTGGATCACTAGTATCTGAAACTTGAGCCAAAAGAGAAGAGGCTCACTAGAACTGTGAATGTGTCCAATGCTGATCTGAAGGATCACCGGAAATACCACCAACTACTTCTCGTGTTGAACAGACACGTCTAGGAAGTGATGGTGCTACTTTAGGTTCATTTTCATTAGAATCATTTGGAGGAAGGTGAGCAGGCGGAGGTGGATTTTCATCCTCATTGTCATCATTTGAAGAAGAAGAAACTAGAATAGGAACAAGAGAAGGAACACATGCCAAAGATGGCTCACTGGACGAAGAAGGCACAAGTGCTGAATTAGGCTCATAGACCAAGATATTTTCATCAAATTTAACATCTCTACTAATAAAATTTCATTACAATGTGGTTGAAGAACTATGTAACCTTTGACATATTTAGAATAACCAACAAATATGCACTTCTCACTTTTAGGTTGCAATGATTTTCTTTTCTCATCAGAAATGTGAGCCCATGCTACACTACCAAATACAAGGAAGTGACTTACATATGGATTAAGTTTAGTCCATGCTTCTTTCAGTGTTATATTTTTAAGATCCTTTGTGGGAGTGTGATTTACGATGTAATTTGTACAGTTAATGGATTCCACCCAATACTTTAGACTTAATCCCTTAGATTGGATCATACAATTATCCATATATTTTAATGTGTGATTCTTTCTCTCGGCAACACCCTTTTGTTGTGGTGTATATGGAAAAATGTGTTGCATTTGGATGCCATGTAAAGTGTAGTAACTTGTAAAATTATTGTTCACATATTCACCTCCATTATCTGTTTTTAACCTTTGAATTTGATGTCCACATTGATTTTCTACAAGGGCCTTGTAGGCCAAGAACTTGTCAAAAACTTCGCTCTCAAGTTTTAAGAAGTAAACCCAAGTGCATTTGAAAAAGTCATCAATGAAAGTTAAGAAATAATTGCACCTAGAAAAAGAAGGAGAAGAAAGTGGACCACACAAGTCACTGTGAACATGCTACAAAGGGGTCGAGGCATGCCAAGAGAAACATTTGTCAAAACTATCTCGATGATGTTTTCCTAGAACAAAACCGACAAAAACACCATTTCTGCATGAAACAAGAGGAATACCAGTCACCATGTTTTTATTACATAGTTGCTGCAATGAGTGATAGTTTAGATGACCAAACCACTCATGCCAAAGTTTTCTCAATTCATTTCTATGAGAAACAAAAACTGATCGAAAAGATGATGAACCAAAGTTTTCAAACTTGTACAACTTGTTAATAGCATCAACAATTCCAGTTGCAAGAACATGTTGAGGATCTTTTAGATCCTTGATTACAACTTGGTGAGGTGAAAACTCTACGGTTTTACCTTCACCTGAATGAGTGATTTGTTAAATTGATAGAAGGTTGTAGGAAAGACTTGGAACATATAATACACCATGAAAATGACCATTATATAATTGAACTGCTCCAAACCCTACAACACTAAGAGATCTATCATCACCAACAAATATTTTCTTGGTGTTACATTCATTTAGAGCAGAAAATATGGCTTTATCCTTAGCCATATGACAAGATGCTGCATAATCAATAAGACACTCATCAAAAGAAGAAGTAGAAGTTGCATTGAAGGAGAAACCATAAGAATAAAGTGCAAGTCCATGAGAAGAAGAAGAACAACAAATAGAATCTATATTGATGTTGTGCTTCTTCATCGCTGCTTCTAAAGGTGCCATCTTCTTAAAACATTTGGACTCATCATTACCATATTTCCCACAAAAGTTGCAATGCATGTCAACCTTCTTATTTTTAGATTTTTCTCCTTTGTCACCCTTAGGAGTTAAAGCTGGATGAGTGGGTTTGGGACCCTCATTTTGCTTGTTGTTGTGGCAAGGATGTTGCTTCTTGGGATTCTTGGACTTGTCTTTTTGCTGGGCCACTAAGGCTTTGTTGGAGGTACCTGAAATGCTGATCACTCCAGGTTGCACAAGATTATATTTCTCTCTAATCAAAGCATCACAAAAGGACTCAAGAGTGGGTTTTTGATAAGAATTCCTTATATCTTCTCTGGTGGCATAGAAGGCAGATATAACATTGAATATGCACTACCAAACTTAGCAAGAATTATATACATGAAACACTCATCGTCCAACTTTATGCTACACTCTTCACATAAAATTCTAAGTGTTTTGAACTTAGATAAATAGTCTCCAATGCAAGAAAAATCATTTGGACTTAAAGTCATTATCCAATTTTCTATTTGGTGGGATCGAATAATATTGTGTTTACTAAACACATATTCAAGATTTTCCCAAGATTTATTGGGGGCATCAATTCCTTGAAGGTGAAACATTAAATCAAGAGAGATGGACATTTAGATTAGTCCATGAGCTTCGTCATTCCTATTAATCCATTTGACATACTTTTCATCATTAGTGGGTTCTTCTTCTTTTCCCAAGGTAATTTGGCACAATCCTTTACTTCTTAATAAATCCTCCATATGGGTTTTCTATTAGAAGTAGTTGGTGTTGGTAAGAAAAAGATCATTGGGATACTCCATATCAAATATGTAGAGAATATGGATTTAAAATATGAAAATGATGGTCTAGATGGAAAGATCTAAAAAAAATAGGCCGTTTCAAAAAAACGACATTGAAAATGGACTTCGCATGTGAAAGTTATGTCCTTTTCAAAAAACGATATAAACAATAACCAAAGAGCCATGTGGCAGGTAGAAGTTGGTCCACATGGTGATAACCCTCCTAATAACCTCAATTTTACAAACAAGTTTCTTATGAAGTGATCCAATTTTACAGAATAAGCGAGGATCACTTTTACATTGAAGTTATTTTATAAAAGAAAATTGCATGCAAAATAAATAACTTTAAAATAAAATATTAAAGCTACTTACAGTGATTCACTTTTATAAATTAAGTGAAATACACTTTACAATGGATGCATGCAATTTTTCTAAAAAAAGAGACTTGAACTCAAGACCTCTTACTTAAGAAAACAACTTTTAATCCAGTGAGCTAGTGCAAAACATATTGTATTGTTTAGAAGGAGGATTGGGGGTGTTGTTGTGGAAGACGGCCTTGGAGAGCATGCTCATAAAAAAATCTTTTCACACAAGAAATTTTTTTCTCTTCTCAATGAAAATAAGGGTTAGATATTGATTATCTTACTTGTAAAATGTAACTTTTCCCTATATATCTGGTTTACTGAGATCACACAAAGCGCACGACAAAGTGCATACGTAGACAAGAAAACCCTTTCCGATCTATTTTTGATTTTCCGAGATCGCATAGGGAATGTGAAAAATAACATACTCAGATTGAAAAGAGTAGCAACCCAAAAATAAAAAACAAAAAATTGAAATAATAAACCAAAATATTAACCTTGCAAAAATTTAAAAAGGGCGTATTCAGGATTTATATGTTTGGATTTGACTGAAATGACCGTATCTTGGGAAAATGGAAACCTTTTCGAGTGAAACGAAAGCTGTTATTGACTGAAACGAGCACCCCATATGCATTGGAATAGTCATATCAGCTCCAAAATGTACGGAAATGGAATAATCCAGAGATGAGTAAACACGGCTTCACGATCTCGATCTGCAACAGAAATGGGTCTTCAAATGTGCTCTGATACCATGTTCAACAAAACACATATTCTAATAGAAGACAAACTCCTTCAATAACTACTCACACAAAAAAATCAAAGATAAACACACCGATGTTTTCACGTGGTAAAACCCTACGGGGAAACATCCATGACCCCAATCAACATCGCCACTTGGAGCAATTTATTAATGCAAAAGAAAAAATTACAAAGAGATTTACATGAAAGTTTCTCACAATCGATCATTGGAAAATGACTCTCCATGCTCTTTAAATATAGATCATGGACCAATCGACTGTTAATCCATAGATCAATGTAGTCGTTAAGATTGAGGAGAATATGAATCGTTGGATCACTCTATGTCGAGAACATATCGTGATTGTCATATTTCCTAACTACAAATGCATACTAATGCATAATAAAGAAACACACTAAGAAACACACTTTTACCTAATGATACATTAGAGCGATTTGATATTAACTAAATCCTATGTGTCTAAATATCCTAACATCTGAGTCTACATGGCACCTTGAGGTGATGCCATACCATTCTCTTGGCAACCATGGCATTGCACTGTCAACCTCCATCACCTTCCTCCTTCCCATAATCTTTATTCTCTTCCTCATTTTCGAAGCCCGCACACACACCAATTCTGTATTATGCGCCAATATTCAACACATATAAGGGCTACCATGTGTAGTGTCAATATTTAGCACACATTCCGTACACCAATATTCAACACACACAAATCTTGTGCCATGCACTAATATTCAATGTACACAACTTTTTCACTGTGCACTAACATTCATCATAGGAAAATTCCACAATGCGTAGCGCCAATAATTTGTACACATACGATGCACTGTAAATTATGCACCATGCAGTGTAAATATTTAATGTGCATACTGGGAATCAATATTCGGTGTGCAACACTTTTATACCACACACTAATATTCAATGCGAACAAATTTAATATTGCACACTAATATTCAATGCATACAACTTTTGTGCCACACACCAATATTCTTGTGCACACAACTTTTGTGTCACACACATCACAAGATCTGCACCACATAGCACCAATATTTAATGCACATGCATTGCACACCAATATTCAATATGCATGCATTGCACACAAATATTACACACACACCACCAATTCTACACAATGCAGTGCCAATATTCAATGCATATGCATTGCACACAAATATTATGCGTGCACCACCAATTTTGCATCACGCAATGCCAATATTCAATGCACACACACTGCACACCATTATTGTGCACACACCACCATTTATGCACCTCACAACACCAATACTCAATACACATGCACTGAATGCCAATGTTACGTGCACACCACCAATTCTGCATCACACAATGCCAATATGTAGCACACACAAGTCTTTTCTTTGCCTAGCTAATTTTCCATATTTCCATCTTGCGACCATCGCGACCATCATGAAAATGCCCAACTTTCCTATTTGAACCCAATTAAGTCACTTGGAAGTGAAAATGACCCCTCCATAACAACCAATATAAGTGCAATTTTGACTTGAATTTGCCAATTTTTTGGGGAATTTCACTCATATTTTACCATTTTCCCTAAATTCAGTACAACTCAAACACTAAGATGAAAAATTTACCAACTTCATGTTGATCTCAGGCCCATACAAGTCTGGTGTTGAAACAAAAGATGTGATACCATTATGTAACATACCCCACCACCAAGGTGAGTCCCGCCACTGCAAAAATAACTTAGCCTGCTAAATATGAAATAAAAAATGCCCCATACATATAAAATAAACCAAGGGGAAACAAACCCATAAAAATTACAACAAACAACATGTTGATTTACCCATGCATCTAACAACATATATAAAAATGTGAATGCATCTAGTAAGCACACGAAAAACAAACAACATTCAAATATTCATTGACACAACATAATAATCATAATAAAACACCATAACATTTATCTATTTATAAAATGTAACCAACTGGTTGCGTATGAAGGATGAACCTCCAAGCATAGGCGTTTTCATTCATTTTCTCTCAACAATAGGCCACTCTCGAGCTGAGGCTATGAGTCCACAAGGATATTTGGCTCTCTAACTGTCCACTCTCCACACTCAACAACCCAAAACCTAGGTTCTACTCCTACAACAATTCCAATCCACCAATTCTCTCTTCCCCATAACATGCACAACCCAAGGAATGTACCCTCTTCATTGTTCACAGTCCCTCGGGATGTATCATTCATTTATCAGGGCTTCTAGTGCACTCAATTGGCCAATAATATCTCAACGGGGACTTCAATAACTCTCAACTGCTCTAGGAGTGCTCACAATAGCCTTTACAAGACTCTTGAGCCATTTCCTCAACAAGAAAATGCACTACATTCTTACATTCTATTTTACAAGAACACATGCTACATTTATAACATAAAACACAACTAAATAATGGATGCCTTCAAGCACAACATGTCTGGTCCTCTTCCCAGCAAGCGTCTCCTCTCTTGCTGCCCAAAATCTACATGCAAAAACTGCCTTCTTTGGTCATACAAATTTCCTAAATTCCTCAAGCTAGTTGACTACTCCCTCTGCCCAATATTGATTGTACTTCAGCCCCATGCTCTCCAATAACTATGAGATGCGAATCTCACACCCACCCTCTTACATGAAATCAATGATTGTCTTTGGGAAAAATCAACAACAAATAGAAGGTTATACACAATGATAATAATTCAGGAAAAGTGGGTTGGATTAATACCCATGAATAAATCCCCCTTGGACCCCTCTATCTTGTGGAATCATAGCCCCCCTTTCATTTTCATCCCTCTCATATCACAACCAATGATTACTACTTTATTAATCATTTCAATGTTCATAATATACATTTCGACCCCTGGCCATATCAATCAATATGGGCTCTTTTCCCTAATCATATTGGCTCACCAGCCTAATTCACATTTATACAATTACATTATAGTTGCGGGGATTAAAACTGGGGATGTTACAAGGATAACGATTTTGGGGCACCGATGTATAGACGAAAGATGAATATATTCCATCGACATAGCGACAGAAGATGAATATCTTCTATCGACATATCAATGAAAGATGAGAATATTGCATCGATGTATTGACAAGGTGGAAAGATTTCAAAAGATTTTTTTTTGAAATTTACCTAAGTTTGGGAGAAATCTAGAGAGATTTCGAGCTGACAAAGTGTCGATGTAAGATGTAGATGTCTCGTCGATACACTCTGTGTTGGCAAGTAAAGTGGATTCCTTGTCAATGTATCGGTAGGAAATGAAAATTCCCTGTTGATACGCTTTGTGTTGGTGGGGAAAAATATCTTATTATTTTTTAGAAATGATCAATTCAAGTTAACAAAGAAAGAAAGTGTGAAGTGTTTATATGAACTTTGTGAAGTGTAAAGCAAAGAAATTTTACAAGAAAGAGGTTTGAAAATTTGTGTGGNTTGTTGTTTTCACAACTCATATAATTCCTCATTCAATGTCCATGACATCCACCATTTTAATTTCACATTTCTTTGGCTATCACATAGCCCATTCAACCTATAGGTTAGTTTAGAACAACAAATCATGCATAACCATAAAACTATTGACATGTGATTGCCACATTATGCATAGATGAACCTTGTAAGCCAACTAGTTATTCATCATGTGCATGGTACTAATTGTGTTAAAACATATTACTCAATTAGTATCCATGTACCAAAACCCTTCATTTAAAACTTGCATGCTAGAGATAAATCACACAACATCCATCATTAATCACACGAACAATAACTGTTCATAATATTCACATATATGTAGGTCCACATGTCCATATACTGAATTCACATTATTCTAACATTGTTCCACAAATAATAAGCAAGGAATACAATTATATCATAATATATTTTTAACTACCTAAGTCAAAATGGGGAATTACATTGTCCTATCTAACGAAAACTTGATTGGATGGTTAGTGACAAAACATATTTTTGGAGACTTTTTCATTCCAAGGTATTAATATATTGGGTAGAACACTATGTTGTTGTTATTTGGACATTATATGACAACAACAAACACATTCTAGGTGTGAAATTAAAACAAGGTGTAGATATAGGGGACTTTGAATTCGTATAGGATAAGTCTAATTGGCATTTGCTGAAAATTACAAGATGAGGAATGGATATAATTGTATAACAAAAAGGCAAGTGATGTATGGTCCCAATATGGAGATAAGTATGATTAATCAAATTTTTTGTTAATAGAGACATTGAAGCCTTCCCAATCTATTTGATTTCGTTCAAACCACATCTTGGAAAAATCCCATATAGGTTGAGAAAAAAAAAGATACATGGAAAGAACAAACTACTAGTTTTTTTGGATACTTCATTATTTGAAACATAAATGTTAATAGATTTCAATGTTTAAAAAATGTTAGTTCCATTTTAATACATTAAATTTTTGAATATAAATTCAACAATATTTTTCAATGACTATGGAAATATTTTTGAATGGATGGAATTGACAATGATATTATATACTAAACATTTTAGTAAATTATATTAATTTTTGTTGAGTATATTGTGGAGTAGATGGATATTTGATGATTTTGAACTAGTTTTGTAAAGTTGTATGCTTCAAACATTTTATACCTATAATTGTGTCTTATTTTAATATAATCTAACATGATACAAATTTATCAAACAATAACCAGAAGTGGAATTCTAATCATCACATAGCCAAAAGTGGACTTCCAATCATCATTATCTCTAGAAGTGGACTTTTGATCCTCAATGTCGCGAGCCTAGTTAGAGTCAGGGAAGCCGATCAACGAATCTGAACTTCGACAATAATGGATACCAAAATGAGTGGTACCTTTGAGATATCAAACAATTCATTTCAATTCTTTCCAGTGGATTTCTCTGGGGTCTTGCATAAACTGAGAAACCACACTAACAACAAAGGAAATATCAGGTGTTACGAGGAAAATCTCTCTATGGCTAGGGGTAAACCACAAGAGATGGAAATGACTGTAGAAATCAACTCTATTCTCAAGTATGCTATATAAACAAATGTTCTAGCAATACAAGATAAAAGGCCTACCTCATCTAGATGTTCGATGAAGTTCACCGTTGAGCACTTGATCCAAAGCAATATGCCTGCAACTAGTCCTCAAAAACCAAGCAAAGAACGAATATGGTGATAATATATGATGTTAGCACATTCAATAGCATAATCCATTAATATACTTAACAAATACGCCCATGAAATAATAATTCAAATATTTGCGAGATATCAATTGGACGGGAAAAGAGTATTTCTATTAATATATGCAGAAGTGAAAAAGTTACAGACTTCTGTGTTAGCAAGGTTTTGAACCGAGAAACTAAGTTCCTTCCAGCTGGGCCTCCACCACTTCAATCCTCCACCAAAGCCAAGATCATAGAAGAGAGACAATGAAGGTCTCAATCAATAAGGGAAGATCTTGGGGGCTGAACACTGTGTTTAGACTTAAAGGACAAAGTGATGCATACTCAATATGAAGTGAGTAATTTCTCCAGAGTAACTTTTCTCTCAAAGTTGAATTCTTTCTCCTCTTTTCCATAGCATCGAATTGACCCATTTATAACCTTCAAATGGAACTGAAGGGATAAGTCAGAACGTTTCCAGTATATGGAAGGCCAAGGATCATATATCTCTTGTCGTGACATGGAAACCCGACACCATTTTTCATTTTTGGGCACAAATGCCGATGTACAGGGGATGTAGTGGTGCAACCTGCGTATATGCATGATGTATAGTAGGCAAGGTGCGTACATGTGGGAAAAATGTATTTTTTATCTCTAGGATTTGCAAAAATGGATGAAAAGTCTACATAGGGAAATGGAAAAAGGCCCTCTGTGCAAGATTGCATAGGGTGAGGAAAATCTTGCTATAACATATGCCCCCTAATGTGTGAGGTCAGAGGAGTATCTAGGATGATCGAAATACATTATAAAAGCCCAGAAGTGGAGTGATGGGGAACCAACTGGAAGAACTAGTTGCTCATTACATTCTGCAATGAATTTGCATACATGGCTGCCAATTTGAATTACACTACAGATCCATGTGAAAATATAACAAACAACTATTTGTGGCCATGAATAGGAAAATACAAATGCGGTTACATGCCAAAGGCTGCCATAGTCACGAACAAGGCCCAGTAGAACCAGTCTAAAAATCAATATGAATATAGCTGTATACAATGGAGTACAATCTGATCTCCCATGATCACTGAAGTCATACAGGTATTGGTCCAATGAAAAGGAAGCAACAACTCAGGAAAGCTGTGGCCACATACTAATGTCTTCAAGTCTTCTACACAATCTGCTAAAGGTGCAAGTCTACATCATGTGAATAAAGGAGTTGAGGTCGAACACAATGAGACATTGTTTGATTACCGGTCATTGAGGTATATCGTTAACAAACGCGAGACAACCTACCAATAATGAAAGAAGGTATCAAGGAACCAAGTACATTCTTACAAGTGTGAATAAAGGACTTGGGGTCGAACACTTGAAGAATCCATCAATCAAGAGACATTGAGGTATTCCCGACCGTCGATGGCAAGAGAACCTGCCACTAATGATTGTAAGACTCAAGGTACTCATAAGAATCTAGATCTCGTTTCTAGAATAGATGAGTTGAAGTTGATGGAAGGAGACCCGCTGAAAGGAGAGCATTAAGGCATCTCTCATCATTCAACATGAGGTACAAAGCAAGAGCTTCATGATTTGGAGGAAATCGGACGAAGAACATGTTCACGAACCAACAACCCTGTGTGTCTTTCACGTGTTCTAAGTGTAAGAGGTACATGAAAAAGACCCTCTGAATAACAACCGATGATGAAAACTACTAACAAAGCCGAGGAAACCACCAATAAGTCTAATGGCATCCAAGGCACTGCATGAATTCCAATGTGTGAATAGATGTCTTGCCGTCGAACACAAGGGAAACCACCTAGTCAACGACCAATGATGAAATGTCGACTATTGGGTTCAAGGTTACCTACCAATGATGAACGCAGGACTAGGGTGCATGATAGGACTACAATATCATGTGATTCTGAGACAAACTGAGGGTATGGCCAACATGCAAAGTCAAGAGTTCTGAGGAATGGACGACACAGGTTGATAGAATTCCTTTGAACAAGAGCATGAGACATATGGAAGACTCTAAAAACATAGACTCAATGATGAAACCATGAGATGCAAGAGGCATCAATGAGATTCTCCATAGGGACTGGAAGAGTAACCAGTCAGTAAAGAAAACTCTTTGTAACGAGCTCAACTTCCTAAGGCCATGCTAAACCCAAAATTATGATGACAAATGGACTCAATAACTTTGTGCTTTGTTCAAAGGCGACACAACTGCTGCCAATATAATATAATACTCCCTTCCTGCCCATCTTTTTTTTTTTTCATAGACAAATGAATCTATGATACAGAGGAGGAAACAAGTGTCGCAAGTAAGCAAAAATAGTTCCAGTAGTGGAACATACCTATGCTCAATGCAAGGAGATGCATGTGGGAGATGGAAAATTGGGGGAATGTTCCCTCCTAGGTATAGGGTGTCAAATTGCAAAGGATATAAACAAGGCTCTACTTGGTTGAGGATGCAAAACTGTTGAGGTAAGCAATTTATAATGCAAAGCGAGAACCAACTATAGGCTCAATACTACAAGCAAGGGAATGAGATACAATCACAACTTAATGCCAAAAAATGTCATTTTTCATGATCTTTAGTCTACTTGGTGTGAAAAAGGTATAAATGCGTACTGAATAGACGTCCTTTGAAATCTGATTTACGAGTGTGAAAGAGACAAGTTCACTCAACAATCTTTTTTCTTTTTCAAGACGAGTCAGAAAATAGATTAACTAAGAATCACAACCTTTCAAGTCCAATTTAATGAGTGTGAAAGGGAAAAATCACTCGACAATCTTTTCGTTTTTTAGACGAGTCGAA
>JASDQU010191858.1:0-20057 GCA_032191745.1 Picea mariana
TGAAATTAGGATTGTATTATCATTGTATTATCCTCAAATCATCTTCTAGTTACACAATCTCATATTCTCTCTACTAAGGAACCGGTTCCTTGGAACATGACTAGGGTTCCGGATCTAGACCTTATGGAAAAGACAACCTACTAGAGGCACAAACATTTACATATGAAAAATTCCCAAAATGGAACATAGATAGTATGACCACATGCCAAATCCTTCAAGTTATAGACAAAATGTGTGTTTCCTACATAATCATGTGCATGAAAGGAAAAAATGAAATAGAAGCATGTAAGTCTATTATACAATGTTTTACAAGAACTTTGGCTAAATGGTGGGAAATAGATTCTTCACCTGCCCTAGTTGAGAAAATGGAAAAGGAACAAGTTAAAGATGAAAATGGGGATATAGTATTTAAAGAAGATGGCCAATAATAAAATAATATGATAGGTGCATTAACTACATTCATTCTTGAGCATTGGTGTGGAACAAAACAATAACTCTATGATAAACATGCCATAATTCTAATGGGAATGAAATGTAAGAGAATGTCCAATTCTGATGATTTTCACAGAGAATGGACCCAAAGGATATATGAGGTAAAAGATAGAAAAAAAACTTCTTTGGAAGCAAGTATATCTTGCTGCTCTTCCCAACAAATTTGGTGAATATTTAAAAGTACAAAAAGCTTTTGTTCAGCCTTATGAAATTTATACTTGGGGAGAAATTTATACAATCATTACCTCAACCCTAGTAGGATTGTGTGCTGACATGAAGGTTACAAATTCAATACAAAAGATATAAAAATTACCATATAGTAGATCTATCTATGAAAAATATGGTATGACCCTAGATGACCCAGTTAGAAGAAATAAAAAGGAAAAGAAAGACATGAGACAAAGATTCCAAAAATATTATAAGGGCAAACCTAGTTCTTAACAAAAAGATAAGAGGAAAAGAAGTCATTATAAGAAATGCACAAAGTCTCATTATCACTCCCCAGGAGACATCAAATTGCAATCTTCCAAACAACAAAGTAAGGCCAGCCTAACTTGTTGGTTATGTGGACAACTAGGACACCTGGATAATAGATTTCTACAAGGACAACAATCCAAGAAGAATAAAGGTAAGATCTCATAACAAAAAGAAACATGTGTGGATCAAGTCACCATGATACAAATCAATGCCCACATCATCCTTTTCCTAAGAGGGAAGAAGTTCATATGCTCCAGGAAGGATGTTTTCAGTCTACTGACACTTCTGAATTCGAATATTTCTCTAGTGAATCCTCTGATGAATAAATGTTACTTATAGAAAATGATTGCAGCTGTAAAGATCCAAAGTTTTGTATTTGTCAGATAGATTCTTCAAGTTATGAAGAAACAAAAGATGAAGAAGAAGAATATGATGAAGATTAACCAAAACCTAAAATTTGTATGACTCAAAATCAATTTGATGGAGATGCTCAGATGCTGGCACAAATCAAAGCATTGCCATAAGGAGAAATGAAGGTTGCACTTTTAGATTCATTTCTAAAAACCATTGTAAAATATCAACAACCACAAACTCAGGTAAGAAGCCATTGTTCATAGATGATTATTTTGAAAGGAATACCAAGTCATTTATTAGACAAAACCAGAATGATAAGATGAGACCTTTGACTATAAATGATTTGGGAAAATAAATAAATATTCTTAAGAAGGAAGTTGCAGAAATAAAGCAAAGATTAGAAAATATTGAAAAAGAATCAGAAATTGAGGATGGATGCAAAGATGATTCATGGGATAGAAAAGAAATAAGAGGGTTACAACAACAAATCCAGACCTTGCAATTCATGCCTTCCCTAGAAGAAATTTCTGAGAATGCAAATTCCAACATTAGTACATTTGAAACAAATTATATAGAAGGTTTGAATTCTATGAGAATAATGGCCATCCAACATCAGCAATATCATGTGATGATTAAGTTGAATATTCAAGGTCAAATATTTAAGTTGAAATCATTGATCAATTCAGGATCATATTTTAACATCCTAAATAAATATTCTATTCCTTCTTGTTATTGGTTAAAAAATAACAATGCAACCATTGGGCTAGGTAATCAAACACTAAAGAAGGAATATAAAGTTGAAAGGGTCAAGTTATGTTTTGGACGTTACTGCTTGAATCTGAAGTTTTCACTTGCATAAATTCTGGTACTTTTTTCTTGTAGGTACTCCATTTTCTGTTGTTGTTGAACCACATGGTTCTGAAAGATTACCAAATGGAAAATATAGATATTTTATTACAATATCAAGGAGAAAAAATCCCATTTGTATCAGTCCCTAAGTTGTCCACAATGGTTCAAATGTATCAGACTCTCATAGAGAAAGAGAAAAGGATTCAAGAACTCCAGCAAATGAAGAGCAACTAGAGAATTGATTAACAACTCAAGGAGCTAAAGATTCAAAATAGAATTAGTCAACTGCAAAAAATATTTGAAGATCAGGTATGCTCAGAACTCCCAACTGCATTTTGGGAAAGAAAAACTCAATTTTTTGAATAACCATACAAAGGTAGCTATGAGGGAAAACCTTGTAAAAGCATAGAAATACCTATGAATGCTAAATATCAAAAATTGTGTTCTGAAGAAATCCAAGGATTATTGAAAAAAGGATTGATCAGAGAGTCCATTAGCCCATGGAATTTATATGGATTCTATGTTAATAAAAATTTTGAGCAGATTCGAGGAGTCCCAAGATTGGTAGTAAACTATACTCCTTTAAATTCAGTCCTAGCTGATGATACTTATCATATACCCCACAAATCCAGTCTATTCAATAGAATAACAAATGCAAAGATATTCTCAAAGTTTGATTTAAAATCTGAATTTTGGCAAGTGGCTATAAAGGAGGAAGACAAATTCAAAACTGAATTTAGGGTTCCTGCAGGTCACTATGAATGGAATGTTATGCCCTTCGGGATTAAGAATTCTCCAACAAAATTTCAAAAGGTTATGGATGACACTTTAAAGGAATATTTTGACTAGCTAATTGTCTACATAGATGATATATTGGTCTTCTTAGATTCCATAAACCAACATTTCAACCATTTGGAGATGTTTTTAAAGGTCATCAAATAGTCTAGTCTAGTTCTTTCTAAAAATAAAATGGATCTCTTTAAAACCTCTATCAAATTTCTAGGTCACATAATTTCAAATGGCCAAATTGCTCTTCAGACCCATGGAGTGGAATTTGTAGAAAATTTTCTAGACAAAATAACTGATAAGACCCAACTCCATCTCTTTATAGGAAGCTTGAACTGTGTCAGTCATTTTTATAAATATTGTGCCAAAGATAGAACATTTCTAAATGACAGGCTCAAAAAGGATCCTATGCCTTGGATTGAAGCACACATTGAGGTTATGAGAAAAATAAAATCTAAAGTCATGCACTTTCCAATACTACATGTTGCAAGTGATGAACTATTTAAAATTGTTGAGTTTGATGCCAGTGACCAAGGATGGGGAGAAGTTCTTAAACAAGTTAAGGCAGGGAGATCAAAGCCACATGAAGAAATCATACAATTTTTTTCAAGGACCTAGCTTGAAAACGAAAAGAACTATGCAAAAATTGACAAAGAAATAAAGACAACCCTCAATGCAATCAATAATTTCGAAATCTATCTCATCAATAAAAAAATTTGCTCATAATTGATGTTGTTGCAATGAACAAGGTGTTACATAAGAAAATCACTAAAGAAAGTGAAGCAAAATTTGCAAGATGGCAAGCTCTATTTGAAAATTTTGATTTTGATATTGAACACATCAAAGGCTCTGAAAATTCTATCCCTGGTTTTATCAATAGAGAAAACCTTCAAGCGAGCGAGGACAAGTGAACGTGGTTACAAAATAATCAAGATCAAATGTAGAAAGCCATTGTATGGTCATTGTTACTTAATGGAAAAATGGAGGTGAACAAATAAGGAATATCCTAGACAATGAAGATTGGGAAGTATATTCCCAATTATGGAAACCTACATGGTAACTTAGAAGAACTGAAGTTCTCGATATGCATTTGTAGCCAATTCATTTCCTACCAAATTATGTTCCAGAACTCAGAAGAATCTCATTTTATACTAGAAACATTACAGACATGCTTTATGACAAATTGACCAAAGTTGTAGCTGATGCTACTTCAGCTTTATGCTACACCTTCAAAGATATAAACTTGATTTGGCAATAGTCTAATAATAATACAAGATTATGTCATCAATATTTTTCACTTGATAGACCCCGCTCATATGCTCTTTGGCCAGATCAAGATCCCACACATAATTTCTTTGGAACAGACATGAATTACAGTGTATACAAAAAGGAATTGTGGAATTTTCTCGGGAAAGAGAATAGAAATAAGATATATTTCACATTATTGAAATTCGGAAGTGTGTATACTAGTATGAGAGGATTATATCCTATTTGGCTATCATATTGGTGGAGAGACTTCGAAATTTGGTGCTACTGGAAAACTCTTCAAACGGACATGTGAGTTCTGCCACTTTAGTTCATAGGCTCCCAACAGAGTAGTTCCTACACATACAAAAGAAGGTTTTCCTCATCCAAAGTGTTCTCTTTGGATTCTTAACTCCAAGATCTTTTTCCCAAGAATTTCAATATTCTTGTTTAACCACTCAAACTAATCTTGTTAATGATTCCAAGATTCTTTCCATATCCAAAATTGTTGTTAATGGTCTAAATCCATGGTAGGTCTTGATGGTTGAAGTTGGATTTTCGTGGATTTTCAAATCCATACACAGAGTTTCGATGATGTTATTACTGCAAATAACAACAAATAGGAGTAACAATAGCTAGGAGTAAGAACAAATCGTAAAAATTTAATTTCTCAAAAAGTATGATATGGGTTGTTGATATATTTTGAGGATAAGCATATTTCGACTCAGTAAATCCTCGTACAATAAATCTCAAGTACCCATATCGTGAATATTTAGTTGTAGGAGTAACAAGAGTGACAACTAAGGGTAAACAATAGTGACAACTGGTTCTGTAACAATCACAAACTAAACCATTTTTCAGAGATAAATGCAAGATATGTTATTTCTCTAATATTTAACCATAATTCATATGAAATACTAAAGAAATGCAATGGAAAACACCTTGGTTCTAAATCTCTCATATAAACATTAAAATGAAGTAATAAACATTAATGTGATGTTATGGGTAAGCAAGAAGGGATTAAAAATAGGAAAAGAAGATGTAAAAAGAATGACAATTCCATGGCCCAACGCATTCCTACCCATCATAATGAATGAGATTGTTCTAATTTTTTTACAAGGAATTAATAATTTTCCTACCATTGTTATATGTATTACATTTTGTAGATGTTAAGTGTTGGTGTATTTATAACAAAAATAAGATAGGGAATATATATATTTTTTATGTCATAATACACATGTCTAGTATAGCATACAAAAACCATCAAAATGTATAGAACTTATCGACTAGTTGATTCAAAATGTATCGTTATATAATTTTTCATATATTTTGGCACTTTATGGGTGGAAAATTGGAGCCATCGGTTTGTAAGGCCCATTTTAGAGGCAAGTTTTTCTTTGGTGATTTTGGGTCTTTCTTTTGTAAATGTAAAGGATTGTTGTACTTCTAACAAAAATAAGAGAGTAAGAATATATCTTTTAAGTTAGAATACAAATTTATAGTATAGAACACAAAAACCATTAAAATGTACAGAACTTATCTACTAGTTGATTTGAAATGGATCATTATATAGTTTTTCATATATTTTTGTTGAAAAGTCAACAAGAAATGCGTGTCTAATTTATTTTTACCTTAAATAAATTGGACAATAAATATTGATCTAGTATCTCATTTATAACTGAGTGAGTTGGAGTTGTGACAAAATTATAAGTGTAGTTATGTGAGTTGTAAAGTAGTTTAACTTAGTTAAGTGAGTTAAGCCCAGTTGTACTAGTTGTAGCTAAACTTGCACTAGTGAGAGTTCATTGAATTAATTATTAATTAATTCACAATCAGTGAACTCCCATGCAACTAAATATTCACCAAGGTTAACTACATGCATGTCAGATCCAGTGGAGACCTAGTTGAGATAACAAGTGAAAGGAATAGTTTGGCTATCAGTTGTGATTTGAGTGAAGTGCACTCATGCAATCACACATGCAGTGGATATGCTCATGAGCATGTGCAAACTAGGCAATTCGAATTCATTGTGAGAATTCTATTTGCAAGGATTGTGCAGAGGAGGCAGGTTGTCTGGAGACAGAATATTGGCACATGAATTTGTCAATTTTTGTATGACAGTGTGAGACGATTGTATTGTACTAAGAGCTCTTGGATTAGAGTTTTGTATGAGATTGTTTCATGATCCATGATATACATAATATATGATAGTGGGGTTTTTAGCTTTATGCTTTCCTGGAAAAACTTATGTGTTATGTGTTCTTGATATTTCACTTTGTGATCGTGGTTTAATTTCCGCAAGAATATTAGTAGAAATGATTATGTATTTAACAATGGTATATAATTGTTAGATCATGAGAATCCAGGAAATACTTAATTTGTATTGAAATTTATACATGGTATCAGAGCCACGAAGCCACGGAAGTGAAGTGCAAAAATAATAGTATTGTCGTAGGTCCCGTCTCTAGCAGGGTGCGACGGCATAGTACTGAAAACTTCGTGCATTTCTGAGAGCAGAAATTTCCGCACCCTACTCAAAGGAGAGGTGTGAACCTCCCTTAGGATTTTCGTAGGCTACTTAAAGGAGAGGTGCGAACCTCCCTCACCCCACTGTGCAATACCATGCGAACTTCCACATAATTTTCGCAGGCTGTACACTGGTGAGGTGTGAACTTCCCTCAGGCTAGTAACTGATCAGGTGTGAACCTCCCAGGGCAAGAAGGATTGCAGCAGTTGAGTTTGTGGTTGGATAAAATTTGAATTTGCAGAAGGAATTTCTTGGTGCTATAGTTGATTCAAGATCAAAATGGATTTCAATGGCTTGAGGTTAGAGTATGCACTCGAAGGAAGCTCTAACTACATTGCTTGGAAGGACAGGATGGAAGCGGTACTCGAAGACAATGGCTTGAAGGAATACATTGACAAAGATGTTCCTAAGACGGATGCAACATACACTGCAAATCTTTATGCATGGCAAAAGAAAGTGGCAAAGGCGAGGAGGATTCTGTTGGAGGGAGTACAAGACCACATTGTCTCAAGTATCCATGGGAAAGCCACACCACATGCAATGTGGAAGGCTTTGAAGGATCTATTCCAGAACAATAGCTACCATAGGAAATTGGCGCTCAAAGATAAACTCAAGAATATCAAGATGGAAAAGGGCGACTCCATTCCAAAATATCTCACGAAGTTTGTCCAATGTTGGGATGAGATTGGAAGTGTGGGAATAGCAGTCATTGCTAATGATTTGGTGAGCTTGGCTCTCCTAGGACTTCCCAAGAGTTGGCACAGTTATCAAGACTCTGTCAATGGAAGGGAAAATTTTCCATATTGGGAATGACTATGGTCGGATCTAGTGCAGGAGGAGTTCAGGCGGAACACTAGAGATGGATCTTCACCAAAGCGTGATGATGAAGAGGATTGTGATTTGACTACCAAGGAAAGGAAAGGGAAAGGGAAAGGGAAGAAATTCCATTCAAAATACGAGTATAAAGTCAAGAAGCTGGATTTTTCCAAAGTGAAGTGTTTTCACTGTCACGAACATGGGCATCTCACTACTAACTGTATACAGAAGAGGAAGAACAAGACGGTTGCTGGAGCTGCAAATGGTGAGGCTCTTGTCTCGCAATTTGAACTTGACTTCTCTTTGATCGCATGCATGGCCTTAAGTGCATCGGGATCAGTGTGGTATTTGGATAGTGGCGCTTCCTACCACATGACGAGAGATAAAGAGTCTTTCAGTGACTTGGAGGAGAAAGATCTCAGAATGCATATAGAGATGGGCGATGATGGATGATACAGTGCGACTGGTATTGGTACCATTACCTTTCAGAGCGAGTCAGGTAAACCATTTCAATTGAAAAATGTTATGCATGTTCCAGGTCTGAAGGAAAACTTGGTCTCAGTCAAAATGTTGGAGGACAAAGGCTATGACGTTGCTTTCAGCAGTGGAAAATCCTACCTGCGACATAAAGCAATGGGTCAAGTCAAAAAGATAGGGATTCGAGTTAAGAATCTCTACATGCTAGAGGTAGATGGTTGTGGTGCCATGGTGGGCAAGGTAGAAAAAGTGGTGAGCCGGGATGAGGGCGAATTATGGCACAGGTAATTGGGCCATCTTCATCATGGAGCCTTGAAGATCATGCAGCAAATATCTACTGGATTTCCAAGGGGAACACTTGCTCAGTTAGATCAGTGCAAGGGGTGCACCCTGGGGAAGTATGTAAAGTCCACCTTTCATGAAAAGGAGAACCATGCTTCGGTGATCCTGGAGAGAATTCACACAAACATGTGTGGACCATTCTCAGTTGCTTCAACATCAAAACATAGGTATTATGTTATTTTTGTTGATGACTTTTCTTGTAAATGTTGGATATTCTTCATGCAGAAGAAGGATAAAAAATTCTCAAAGTTCTGTGAGTTTAAAGCATTGGTGGAGAAAGATTCGGGGAAACAAGTGAAGGCTCTAAGGAGCGATAATGGTGGAGAATACATATCTAATGAATTCAAAGACTTCTATAGCAAAGAAGGAATTTGTAGAGAACTCATAGCGCCTCATAACCCACAACAAAATCGGGTCATGGAGAGAAAGAACATAACGATCGTGGGTGTTGCACAAGCGATGTTGCATGATCAGGGCCTACCAATGCATTTGTGGGAAGAAGCATGCAATACTGCGGTTTATGTGAAAAATCATTGTCCTCATAGAATACTTGGCATGAGTACACATGAAGAAGCTTTCACTGGTAAGAAACCTGATGTTTCTCATTTTAAGATTTTTGGCTCATCTGTTTATGTGCATGTGACCAAGGATTCCAGGAAGAAGTTGGAACCGACTGCTGAAGTTGGGATATTTGTGGGGTACACAGAAAAACCCCATAGTTATTGTTTGTATTTTCCGAATAGTAAGATGATTGTTATGCGACGGGATATAAAATTTGATGAGGGGAAAGCCATGCAGTTGTCGCTTGAGAGGGAGCTATACTTGCATGCAGAAGAGGAACTATTGGTTCCCAAAGATGAGTATCAAGATGTGGATCAGCCACATGAAGAGGTTCATGGAGTGGAGGAAACCACTCAAGTAGAGCCATCCATCAAAAATGGTAGAAAGTGCACCATGGAAGCTGACAGATTGAGACTAGATGTTGCACAGAATGTAGTATCGCCTACTTCACAATGCAGATAGAGACAGTCTCCTGATCGATTTGTTGGATACATGGCTCTCATGAGCAAATATATTGTGACTAAACCATCTTGCTTTCAGGAAGCAGTGCAGGATCCCACTTGGGTTGATGCTATGTTGGAGGAGTATGACTCCATTGTCAAAAACAGTGCATGGGAAATTGTTCCAAGACCGATTGATAAATCAGTGGTAGGATCAAGATGGATCTACAACATAAAGCAAGCTGTTGATGGGAGTGTGGAGAAATATAAGGCCAATTTTGTGGTCCGAGGCTTCTCATAGATCGAGGGGATAGATTATGATGAGACCTTTGCACCTGTCACAATGTACTCTTCCATAAGATCCATCCTTGCACTCTCAACGCAGATGGGCTGGCGCATTCATTAGATGGATGTAAAAACTACGTTCCTCAACGAGATCATTGAGTAAGAAGTGTACATTGAGCAACCATAAGGTTTTGAGACCTTTGACAGGGAGTCACATGTGTGAAGACCCAAGAGAGCATTGTATGGGCTGAAGCAAGCACCCCATGATTGGTACACTCAGATAGATAGTTATTTCACCAGATTGGGCTTCACCAAAAGTGAAGTGGATGAAAACCTATACTAAATTGTGGTGGAGGGTAAGATTTTAATCATTGTTCTTTATGTTGATGATTTAATACTAATTGGTGATGAGCAACTGATACACTCATGCAAGGATGACCTTGCAAAGGAGTTCGAGATGAAGGATTTGGGCCTTCGTCATTATTTCCTTGGATTGGAAATATGGAAGCGAGATGGTGAACTTCTTGTGTCTCAAGGCAAGTATGCAAGGGAGATACTGGGTAAGTTTCACATGGAGGGCTGCAAACCCATGGATACTCCTCTTCCAGAAAAGTGGAGGAAAAAGGATGCTACTTCTGGAGAGGTAGTGGATTCTACTGTCTATCGACAATTAGTGGGTTCACTAATGTATTTAGTGGATACGAGAACAAACATTTTCTATGTGGTTAACCAGCTAAGTCAAGTGATGGTTAAGCCTACCAAACTCTTTTGGAAGGTGGGTAAGCATGTCCTGAGATATCTAAAGGGCACATTTGAGTATGGATTATTGTACAAACAGACGGATGAGGTGAATTTTCATGGCTTCACGGATGCAGAATGGGCGAGCAGCCCAACAGATAGAAAGAGCACATCAGGGGGGATCTTTAGTATCAGATCTATAGTTGTTTCTTGGTACAGCAGGAAACAAAGATCTGTGGCACTTAGTTTAGCGAAAGAAGAATACATGGCAGTGAGTCAAGTTGGATGTGAGGTTATCTAGATGAGAAATATCTTGGTTGGTTTGTTTGGTTCTCATTTAGATCTGACGGTGATTCATTGTGATAATCAGAGTTTCATTAAAATCTCGATTGATCTTGTGTTTCATGACAGATCTAAGCATATAGATATCTGGTATCATCATTTTAGAGATTGTGTGCAGCGGAAGATCATGTTGCTTCAATACATTCCTATGGAAGATCAGGATGCAAACATTCTAATGAAGGTGCTCACCAGGAGCAAATTCGAATATCATAGAGACAAGATTGGGGTGAAGGATAATCCCTTTCTTGTTGAGAGGGAGTGTTGAAAAGTCAACAAGAAATCTATGTCTAATCTATTTTTCCCTTAAATAAATTGGACAGTCAATATTAATCTATTATCTCATTTATAACTGAGTGAGTTGGAGTGATTCTGTATTTAACAATGCTATATAATTGTTAGATCATGAGAATCCAAGAAATACTTAATTTGTATTGAAATTTCTACAATTTTGGCACTTTTATGGGTGGAAAAATTGGAGTCATTGGCTTGCAAGGCCTATTTTACAAGCAGGTCTTGCTTTGGCAACTTGGGGTCTAGAACCTTTCAGAGATTTTTTTGACCCCAAAAACAATAGTTTAAGGCCTCAAATGCATCTAGAAGGTTTTGGACCCCAAATTTCCAAAGTGAGACTTGTCTCTAAAATGGGCCCTACAAGCCAATAAATCCAGTTTTTCCACCCAGAAAGTGCAAAAATAGATGACAAATTAATAATAATCCATTTTGGACCATGAAATTCTTTTGGTATCATGGTGGTCGACCCTTTTTGACATATACATTGACAAGTTAGAAGATTGCTTGGAAAAAGTAGGTTGTGTCAGCCCTACTCTCACTGGTATAGTCATCAATCTTCTTCTTTATGTCGATGATATTGTTCTTATGGAAAGGAGTCCCCATGATATTGAAAACCAACTAAGAATACTCAAGTATTTTTGCTCCAATATGAGTATGACTGTTAATACTGAAAAGACTAAGGTCATGATTATTAAATCCAATAAGATCCCTTATGATACCTTCGTATATGACAACAACAACTTGGAGGAAGTGACTTCATAAAAATATCTTGGAATTGATATTCACCACAAGCTCAATTGGAATTATAGCATTGAGAAAAGGATTATATGGGGATGGAAAGCTTATTATGGGCTTGAAAACAATTGTAAATATGTTGATCTTTGGAGTTGGGATAAGAAAAAACTCCTCTTTGAGACTCTTGTTACACATGTTATTCTTTATGGATGTGAAGTATTGGGTTGTAGTATCTCTTATGAATCCTGGAGAAACATAGAGCAAATAAAAAAAGTATTTTATAACCTGTAATCTCAAAATTAAAGGAAATACGCCATCTCCCATCCTCCTCTTAGAAACAAGCCTCTCCCCCATTGAAAGCATGGCTATGACTAGATACCTAATGTATAAGAACAAGTTAAACAACATGGAAGACAAGAGGCTTCCTCAAATTTCTTCAAAATTGAGTCATAACCACCATCGACTCAAGTGAGGATGGCATAAAGATGCTCGGTCTTGGCTAAACTATTGGGGAATCATGGAAGACACCATTTTGTAGAATAAAGATACTATTAGAAAAAACATCAAAACAAAATTTAAGGAGAAAATGTGGTGTGATAAAGAGTTAGAGGAAAAAATAAAATTAAGGTATTATAAGGATGTAATCAACCCTAATCTAGAAGATCAAAATTATCTATTTGTTTTCCCAAGTGTAAAGAAAAAAAAAAGCATTGCTAAGATAAGAACAAATTCTCACGAACTCCATAGTGAAACTGGGCGTTGGTCAATTCCTAAAATGCCATGGGATGAAATAGTGTGTCACCTTTGTGACACTAAGAAGGTTGAAGATGAAAAGCACTTTCTCTTAGATAGTCCAGCCTATACCTATATTAGATCTTATTTTCAAATTATTTTTCACACTACCAACCTTCCTAACCTCTTAACTCAACAAAAGTATGGTGATCTTGGAAAGCTTCTCTTAATTCTTTTCGAGCACAAAAAAAAAATTCTAAAGAATCTCAAGTAATCACTTACCCTCTTAAGGTCCAATAGTCCAATTTGGTCTTACTGGACGTTAATCATCATCATCATCATCATCAATAGGTCAAATTGTAGGAGACATAACTTTTGCATATGAACTTTGATTGAGGTGATTTTTGCATCATTGGAAAGATATCGATATGTAGAACAAAATTGAGCTGCTAGGAACTAAGATTACGATTTTTTGACCCAAAAAATGGCCATTTAAGGCATCAAATAGGCACAAGAAGGTTTTGGACCCCAATTCGCTAAAGCATAACTTGCCCTTAAAATGGAACTTACAAGCCAATAGCTCCAAGTTTCCCACCCAGAAAGTGCCAAAATAGATGACAAATTATAAAGTGATCCATGAAATGCATGGAGTTTTCTCTCATGGTCTAGTTGGTACATTTAAGGGATGGTATAAACCTTGGTTTCTGTTACTGGGCTTGCTAGTACAACAAAGTATGCATCCTCTAATAAATCAACTCACATTTTCTTTCATTCTAGGCCAATACACATATGTTGGCACCAAGGTTTTGACAAGACCACATATTTGCCACAATTTTTGCACAATGTGTGTGCCATAGGTTTTCTACTGCGCAACACCAATATTCAATGCCCATGCCAACCAGTTTTATACTATGGGTGCCAACCAGTGGTGCATTTCACACAAGGACTTGTAAGGAACACATGCATATCAAATATTCCAATATCAGAATAATGATTGTAACATTTTTTGTAACTGACCAATTGGTCACGATCAAGGTTGTTAGTGAGCTGGAAATTTTGTTATGATTTCCATGCTCCTGTAGAGATATAAGAAATGCATGCAAACATGTAATGGTCGATATTTTCACTAGTCTAGTTCTGGTTAGTTGATTGTAACCTTTTGGTTCATTTTGAGGTTGATTGTGATGGTAGAGCTAAGAATGGAATAGGAGAGAGAAAGTAGATCAAGATATGAATCTATGATTTTAGGTTTAAGCTTAATGGGTCATTGTGCATACCATGATCCTCCATGTATCTGAATGTTTCACTATGAGTAGTGAAAGAAGGAATGAGGCCCAAGTTTATCCTTCCTATGATGTTCTTTGTTATGAATGTATGTTTTTATAGATGTTAGACTGCACATTACTTAGATGAATGTTGATATGAATGAGTAGTGTATAATGTGCATCTCTTAGTTAATTATTTATCATCTGTATTATTATGTCATGTTATGCACAAACATTATATCTTTGTGATTCTCATGCATGTCTCGGGTGAGACCTTATTCAGACCTTGAATATTGAATATGTCGAAGTGAATGGGGTATTTGTTGGTGAATCCTTTCGAAACCTGGGTCTAAATCCTCGAGCCAACAATTAGTTCCATTGCCAGGACCTAAAACATTTGTGTTGCTACATGATGGAGTAAGGACATGACATGGAAACCCTCCAAGAAGGAGATAGAATAATGGATCTCTAAGGAGGATGAGTTCGTGCAACGAGAGACCAAAAACCTGCATATCAACCTGGAATGATGGAAACAAAGGTACATATATTCATATCTACATGAAATTTTCTTTGTTGAGTTTCCTTGTTTATTACATGAATTGATAAACAGATATGCATAGATTAACTATGTATGGAGAGCCCAAGAATTGTTGGTTTGGGACCAAGAAGCGGTAAATCGATTGAAATTTTTGGATAAAAAATGGGCCAAAGCCATCGATTTTTTGTTTGATCGCGTGAAATAAGGATATATCATAGATTTTAATGTAGAATACAATGAATTTTTCATTAGTGTTGAAATAAAGTTTTCAGTCGACCCTAGAAGAAGGATGCTAGTGATGCATATGGATCCCAATAGGATGGAAGAGTAAACCCCCCATGCGGAGGGGTAGGGAATGAAAAGATGGGGGAAGAACATGAAATAAGGTGAAGGGAGAATGGATCCACAAGAGAAGAGAAGAAGAATATTTGAGCGCTATGTAAGAAGAGTCGAGTTGAGGAAGCAAGTCGAGCAGAAAAATAGAGAAGGGAGAGAAAGGGGTGGCGGACAAGTAGTAAGATCTAAGAGGAAGAGAAGAGAAACTGCACCAGAAGGGTGCATGGGAGAAAGATATGTGTCATAGAGAAGCATACAATAAGAGAGGCCATCAAAGAAACATAGCGTAGAGAAAGAGGTATCAAGAGAGGATATTGATGAAGGTAGTAGTAGAGTTATAAAGAATGAGGTCAGATCCCCTTGGCTAATGAGAGATGGAGTTGAGTCAAAAGAAGATGAGGTGTATAGTAGTAGAAATAGTAGCACAAAATATAGTGATCAAGGTGCATTCCAATAAAGTGATTATATCTTGGCTATTGGAAGGAGGATCATGCAACTCAATATTGGAAGCTCTTGTGGATCCATCACTGAAGAAGATGAGATAGTGTGGATGAACCCCCTATTTGAGCCACCCCCTTTGCACATTTTTAACCAAGAAGAAAGTGCATAGGTGAGATAAGTAGAAGAAGAAAGTTAAAAAATGAGAGAAGTAGAAGAAACAAGTGGAATAGAGACCGAAGTCAATGACACTTAGCAAGAATTGTCAGTAACAATAGTAACTAGTAGCAGTCGTTCAGGAAAATCAAGTTCCAATTCAAATATGGCCAATGAGTATTCGACCCTTAGGATTATTTTTAAGGACCTAACGTCCCTAACCCTTCACATAGGTAGAATTATATATTTTCCATGTAATAAAGGCCAATATTAATAAGGCCTAGTAATAAGGAAGAATAAGTCAAATTTAAGAAGACCTAGTAGAAGCTTCCACTTCTAGAAGATCTTCCTCTTGATTGTTATTTTGGTAGATAGATTTAGTATAAATAGGAGTCCAGGGAATGAGAATTATTATCTTGAGAATCATTATAATAGAGCGTTTCTTTGTTGGAGGTTTCCCCCTCAAAGCGGCAAGTGAACATTGTTTCCTATCAATAAAGATATTATTTTGGTGTTGTGGTTTCATACACTGTGTTGTTCCATTGTAATTCTCTGCAGTATTCCTGTTTTTCTACTATTATAATAGATCTGGTACCTTACAAGTGGTATCAAAGAAATTACCAAAAAGTTGTGGGTTATTTTTTTTCAAGGTAGAGACGTATTATGGCATCTTAAGGCTACAAAGATCTGTCATTCAGTGCATAAATCCATGGTCGGGGAAGCATACACTCAGGAACTAAAAGTGGTACTTAAGCACACATTGTTGGCCACCTTTGTAACCCCTATTGGTATCCCTTCGAGTGGTAGCGCATCATATATCACTTGTATATAGATCGACCTAGATATCTTAAAGCCCTCCATAGATAAACCAATCAACCACCTGATTGCTATAGTGCCACCGAGAACAACACTCAAGGAGATACTCTCTAGTACCTAGGTAGTCAGGTAGTATGAATAAGGGCACAGTCTAGCCTCCTTAATTGGTTCCCTTAGATATTGGGTCGAGTACTACTATTAGACCCCGCAAGTATATAAGAGAGATATAGCAGAGGGAAAACCATTGTCTGTAGAAACCCTGAATACCCTAACGCTTGGGACAGAAACAAAAACAGAACAACAAGATCTATTATCATGTAACTTTACCTCCTACATTCTGGTTGTTACTACACATTTTTTCCTGTTAAGAATTTGGGCCTTTCAACACTGCAATATTCTTCAGATCAGAGTATAACGCTACAGGAGTAGAAAAAAAAAAGAACTATGGGGCCTACCCACACTCTTATTTGAGACCTATCCCATTGAATTCCTCTTTTCATCCCGATCACAATGATACCTATTATTTTTCATCCTTTTTTTCTTGTGGTCTCGCTCCCCTTCCATCCCCCTTATTAGGGACCTATCTCATCGGATTACCCTTTTCACCCTAATCGTTGCCACACCTATCATTTTAAAATATTTCTTTGACCCCATGGACCCACCCCCTCTTTCCATCATGGCTCCCACCCACCAAGAAGAAACCAATTAGAAACTGAGTATTGATCTAGTTTCCCTTCAGGATCGAGTAAATAAGGACATTTCAGTCATTCATGCAAAAATAGACATCATCCAAGACCATATCCATAGAACCATTGGTGAAGTCAAAGACCATCTAGGTGTCCAAATTAATGCAATCCATTCCACACTCCTTTAATTCATGACCAAATTCCAGGCTACATCCTCCTCTGACTGCCCTCTCTATAATGAAGGTGTTGAGTCCAATCAACCTCTCTCCTCTCATTCCAACTACCTACCTTGTGACCCTCATATTCCCAGAGTCGAGGTCAACAAATTTGATGGATTGGATCCACAAGCCTAGGTTACTCAAATGGAAAAACATTTCTCCCTAGATGGTACCATTGATGAGTTAACCAAGCTTCATTATGGAATTCTCTATTTGGATCTGGAAAGATGGAAATGGTGGAAATGGAATCGTAATGCATGCCAAGGGTATGTTTCTTGGTCACAATTTGTTGTTGATTTGTATGAACACTTTGACATGGATATCCACCATTTGGGTACATCTGACCAAGTTGAAATAGTATGGCATAGTAGAATATTTTATTGTTTCCTTTGAGCACTTCGGATGGCATGACATACACTTTCTTCAGGGAATTCTTTATCAGTGGCCTCAAGGATGAAATTCACGCCTAGTTCACCATGGATCACCCTTAGACTTGAATAGAATCCACTAAGCATGCCAAAGAGGCACAATAGGTCATTTTGGCCCAGAGAAGAAAACCCACTTTTGTTTCCCACCCTAAACCCAACCCACCTGCCCCTCAAGCCACTCCTCAAATGGATGAATTCCAACTCAAAGGTCTTTGCTATAATTGTGATGAAAATATTTTCCCAAGCACAAGTGTAAGGAATAAAATATTTTTATGGCCATTTTAGAGGATGTTGTTGAAGAGGAAGATGAAGTTTCCCCTGTTGAAGAGATACCTGTTGGAAAATGTTTACCAAGTAGCATATGCTTGTCATTGATGGCAAGTACAACAGTGGAGATGGCAGGATAAGAAGGATAAAATCCCTTTGGGATTAGGACGTGAAAGCTCAGGAGGAACAACTTTGAGGAAAACGCGCGCAGCAAAGGCAAAGCTCAAGATACAGGAGTTTGCAGAGGAGAAGGAAGACAAAGATCCACAGCCGTTGGATCCCATTCAAATTTCCTGAAAGGCTGACAGCTGTCAGATCTGCAGAAGCTGCGAGGGAGATAAACCTCGGGAGAAAGAAGAGAAGTCCTGACACGAGGAGTTGTCATCGGGATATCAGCCATCGGGAGATCGGAGTTCTCAAGGTCGTGAGAACTCGGACATTGAAAGTCTTGAAATCCCGACATAATTGGGACCGCCATTTGGAAGGACGCATGGCAGCGATCGGGCACCACCAGGAGAAGCTCGACAGGAGGCTTCATTGGAGAATCTAGAATCAGAGTTTCACGAGTCCCGTGAACAATTGCAACAAAAACCCCAAAATCGCGATGAAAGAAATCTCGACTGAACTTGAACCGTCAAATCAACATGTGATCTAGACTGTCGATCCAACTCATGACAGCAGACCACATCAGCTAGGGACACGTGGCACAACCAGGTAATGACAGGTGTCAGGAAGATTCAACACTTCAGGCACATATAAGTCACGAATCAGAGTGACACATGGCAGTACTTAACACGTGTCAAACCACGTGTGACATCAGCAGAGTATCGGGGATCGGGACTTTGAAATGACAAAGTCACTTGACATCAGGTTTGACGATTTCGCGATATGCGATATCACGATGTAATCTGAGCCGTCAAATTAAGGTTAAATCTGAACCGTTGGTTCCAGTCAATGGAGAGGCATCGGGGATTGAGACTTTGAAATGACAAAGTCACTTGACATCAGGAATGCCAATTTCACGATGAGAGATTTCGCGATTTAATTGCAACCGCTGAATAAAGATCGCATTTGGACCGTTGATTCAAGTCTGTATCAGAGTTTCACGGATCACGAATTCGAGAGGCAAAGAACTCATTGCATCAAGAATGTCGATTTCGCGATATGCAAAATCGCGAAATGATCTGAGCCGTCAGATCAAGTGTTGATCAGGACCGTTGATCACAGCCCGTATCAAAGTTTCGAAGATCGCGAATTCAAAATGGAAAGAAATCAATACAACAAGAATCCTGATTTCGCGATGTGCGATATCACGATCCAATCGTGGCTGTTGAAACAAGTTCATATCTGGACCATTGGTTCAACTCTGTGTCAGAGTTTTGCGAATCGCAATATGGAGAGACAAAAGAAACAAAGTAGAATTTGCGATATGCGAAATCGCGAAAGCACCTTATGCATAAGGGTGTGGTCATAGCCCTTGGTCACGGGAAGAGAAGGAGTCAGTCCGGATAAGCTCCATATCGGATTTTTGGGGATCGGGATTTGTAAGTGACTAAAACTGTGAACACCAAGAGTGTCGAAATCACGATATATGAAATCTCGATTGGATCTGAACCGTGGGATCAAGTATTGATCGCAGGGCTACTGTTGCATGCACCAGTGAAACCGCCAGAAACCACTGATGGCTTCAGCCAGAGGACTAGAAGACACTTGGGAAAATGGCCAGAGAAGCTGAAGAGTGACGATGATGATCACACATAGCACTCGAGAGGTGGAGGAGATTGGCGCGGTTGGAGAATGCAGAGGAATGGTGAACATTGCATGCACAAGGTGCACAGAAGCTATAAATACACGGTACAGAGAAGAGTTGTGTGCGTTGCTATTGCTATTGGAGATGGCAGTGATTGTAGCTGGTGAAGGTGATTCATGTGCAAAGAAGAAGGAGAGTACAACAACTGAATTCAAGGGAAGAGGATCTGTGCAGTGAATGGGTATGGCGCACAGATCTTAAAAGGCAGAAGAATAGATAGCGCAAGTGATCTGAGCAGAAAGGCAATGAGTCAGACATAGCAACGAAATGGAGCAGAACAGTGATAAGTCAGGTAAGCCATCGTCGAACATCATATCATTGTAATAGATTCAGTAGCAAAGATTTATATTTCAGGGTGGTTGGGAGGAGCTAGAGAGGATTGGTGTCCTCAAAGGTTCAGGTGGGTGCTTGAACACAGGGAGTTGGTGCTTCCTTCTAGTTGGTGCTAGACAAACACAGGGAGTTGGTGCTTCCTTCTAGTTGGTGCTAGAAAAACTAGGGTGTCGGTGCTTCCTTCTAGTTGGTGCTAGAGAAAACAGAGAGTTGGTGCTCTCAGCAAGTTGCAGCTTGCTAAACAGAGGTTGAAGCCTCATTATGAGTTGGTGCTCAT
>JASDQU010191859.1:0-15258 GCA_032191745.1 Picea mariana
GTTCATAGGCCAAGCGGCAAAGTCCAGAAAATTTATAACAGGCAGCCTTCTCTGTCACATAACTTCTCACACATGGATGAATATCTTTGGTAGGAACAAGTGGATGAGAGGATGATGCAGGTTGAATGAACTCAAACTATGGCTGCTCACTTACAGGCTCTAGACAAGAGATAAAATTCCCCTGATGCTGCTTCTTTTCTTCTTTTTCTGCTCTAAAAACATCTGTTATATGAGAGCAAGAAGTCTCTTCATGTGAATCCAAGGATGGATCTTTCTCTCTATCATTCTTCTCTTGGTAGGAGATTTCACTTTCATAAGAATATTGGCAGCCTATGCTTTCTGCTTCTGAATACTCTTCAGGGGTAGGTGAGCACATAACTCTTTTATCTTTAAAAGAGAAAAGATAAACATCTTGATTCTTTTCTTCAACCATTTCTTATTTTAAATCTGAGACAGTAGGTGTACTAGGGGCAGAAAATAATTCATCCATAGTTACGCCATCATTATCACTATCATCAATCATATCTGGAAGGACTTATTCTTTGGAAATAGAGAGAGAAAATGTTTCATCTGTATTTGCAAAATACTCACTTTCATCCTTGCTTTCTCTCTCAATTAGATCTTCACTGGACTCATTACATGAGGAGCACTCTATCGTCTGCAGAATGTGGAGTGCAAACCTCTTATAACAGTCATCAAAAATAAGATGAGATGGTTAAATCTTCCCATAATATGAATTAAAAGCATCATGAAAATCCCTAAAATAATGGATACTAGTAGTAGGGAGAGATATACACCATCCAAGAGCATCTTCTTCTAAAGAAAAAATGAACATCTTGATCCAGACATCCTCGTGAAACAAGCCGTGTTCAAGCATGCATACATGAAATTTTAATAAGTGCTCACCAGGATGGTAATGCTTGCTTCCTATGAATCTTAGAAGATAATCATCCCATTCGTTTATAGCTAGCACTGGATGTGGATAACCAGATATGGATGCAAAATTGAAAGGGGAAATATTCTGATCCAATATAGCCGAGAGATGTGGCTCCTCCTTTTCTCCTTCATGGCTCTCCCCAGGATCAGTTTCACAATCACTATAAACAGGAACCATGGAAGAGCTCTGCTCTTCATTGTCTTCATTGGGATATCCATCAAAAACTATTTTTTCTTGGTAATTATCCGACATCACTTCTTCATCATAAGCAGGGCTGCCAAGAACATCTGTTTCCAGGACCGGAATATCCTCTGCATTTTCTTTGTAAGAGAGGCGAGAAAATTTTTCCTTTAATTCCTCTATACTTGTAGAAAGTGATTGTATCAGCTCCATCAGCTCCTCTAGGGGATGTCCCTCGTCCCCGCAGCTTTCACAAGAATGAACTATGTCCTGAACATCATCTCTATACTCCTCACAACAATTATGATAGATTAACTCAGAGGAATAATAATTTTGACAATGCCTATTGAATGTTGCATGAAATTTCCTTAGGGAGGAAATACTAGCATGGGGTAAGGAATGATACCATTCATGAGAATCCCCTGCTAACAAGAACATGCACATTTTTAATAATACATCCTCATGATGTATCTCCCATTGATGCATGAGTTCATGAAACTCATAGAGATGTTGAGCAGGGTTTTCCTCTTTATTCTCTCTAAATATGGGCAAATAATCGCCCCATTCATCCACAGTAGGGACAACATTAGTAAAACTAGAAAAAACAGAAAAATCAAAAGGAGAAAACCTTTGAGCCAGGATTTTGTCCATTTCAAACCAGTGGAATTGTCAATTGATTCTTTAATCATGGAGTCACCAGGTGAAAGATATGCAGTAAGAGTGTGTTTGGTATTTTTTCACCATCAAAGACCATATATGATCATTGTGTTCTCCCAAGGGCTACCAGGTGTAGCCAGAAGAAGCCACACTGAAAAAATAAAGTTGAGACAATGGAGTCGCCAAGTGCAAGCACAATCTTCAAAGGTTCTGATTTCTGATGCACCTTTAGAATCAAAAGTTCATTGTCGTTCTACCCAGGGAAAATATTCAATTCATCCTCAGCAACGGCACCAAAAATGTTAGCACTAGACATCACCTCTGGATTGTGACAGAGGTAATCCCAGTACCCATCAGTTTATGTGTCACAATGAACAATTTTAAAGGGGGTCAAATGGGGGCAGGCTCTGGATAATATCATTTTAACTCGGAAAAATGGACCAGCATGCACCCAAAAATGAGGTCTTGATTCAAATTTAGTCAGTAAGTTGTAGTAAGGGTGAGCAGGAGGAAGAAATTGAGGAGAAAATGGAAGTTCTGCTCTGGACAATAGGTCTTCCAACAACCTAAGGAGGAAAAACTTAGAAAACAAGATCTTCTTGGATTCGGAGTCCAGGAGACTAAAAATGCTATAACTGGGCTATAATATAACATCCATTACAAATCATTCATAAACATCCATGTGAATCCTTAAATCATGAGCATTCAGTATTAGAGGCAATAAAGCATGGAAACACGAAGTTGAATTTCATTAAACCAGAAGTCTCAGATCAAATTACATAACCATATAACCAATGTGCTTTATAAAAAATTTACAATGCGAGAGCATAGCTCAACCATTGACCCTCGCAAAAAATAAAAAATACATACATATACTAAAAAATTTTCCCAGGAGAGGCATGCTCAAGATTCTCGTCCAATGCCATACACCTGTGTCTTCTCAGTCGGACTATGCATGCCTTCCCCTGTCAGATGCAAGCTCTCCTCTTCCAGTCCTTTCTGGCTTTCCATTTATGGGGTGAGACGAGGTCTCAAATGCTGCCTCACTTCATTAATTTCCTTTTCTCAGGATTGAAACATGGCTTAATGCTCAGGGGGAAGCCACATGCTGCTCTCAGATAGGATGCTATGTAAATGCATGATTGCGGGCCCGCTCAAAGGTGGTTTGGGTTCACACCACTTTTGAGCCCACAATCCACCACCTTTTGCCATGTATTACTTTTTCCAAACCACGACTTCAATTGAGGGACCTCTCAAGAAAATTATCGCCCGATCATGTCGCATCCCCGCAATGTACTTTGGTCATCGATCTTGTGATCTTGGGCGAGGATTTACAATCAGTGACTCAAATCTTCCCTCTTCAAATCAATGGATCAGATCTTCCCTTTTCGAATTGACAGCCGAGATCTGCTTTGGGACTTTGGGCTTCAGCCTTTCTCATTGCACTATACTTCGTGGAATTTTTAAATCCTGAATAACCAGGGCCCGTTAATCTGAAATGCTCCTGGAATCTCCGTCGTTGACAAAATTTAACCTATCTGTTTGTATTTTAAGCCCGAAATGAGTTTCTCTGCATGTTGTGCTCGGATGCTTCCTGTGCAGACCATGAACTTGGATGACCTGTTTCCCTTGACAACTATATGTGATAACACATACCATACCATTTCCATTGCCAATGCCAATGCATAACATTTCCATGCAATGCATACCATACCAATGCAATGCATACCATACTAATGCATACCATACCATACCATTTCCAATGCATACCATTGCATGCATTGTATGATATGCATTGGTATGGTATGGATTGGAATTGGAATTGGAAATGGAAATGGTATGGTATGGTATGCATTGGCATGGTATACCATACCATTTTCATTTTCATTGTCAATGCCAATGCATACCATACCATTTCCATGCAATGAATATTAATGCATTGCAATGCATGCAATGAACACCAATGCAATGCAATGCATACCATTTCCATTTCCAATAGATACCATTTTCAATGCATAACATTGCTATTTCCAATACATACCATACCATTTCCATTTCCATTTTCCAATGCCAATGCATACCATACTATACCATAACATTTCCATGCAATGCATACCATACCATACCATAACATTTCCATGCAATGCATACCATACCATACCATAACATTTCCATGCAAAGAATACCATACCATACCATTTCCAATGCATACCATTGCATGCATTGGCATTGGAAATGGAAATGAAAATGGTATGTTATGGTATGGTATGCATCGACATTGTCAATGGTAATGCATACCATACCATACCATACCATTTCTATTTCCATTTCCATTGATAATGCTAATGCATACCATTGTCATGCAATGCATACCATGTCCATTTCCAATACATACCATTCCCAATGCATACCATTTCCATTGCCAATGCATACCATTTCTATTTCCAATACATACCATACCATTTCCATTTACATTGCCAATGCCAATGCATACCATACCATACCATAGCATACCATACCATTTCCATTTACATTTCCAATGCCAATGCATACCATACCATACCATACCATACCATTTCCAATGCATACCATACAATGGCAAGAAAATGCATACCATTGTGATGCAGACCCCACCCTCTCACATGGTCAGCATGACCTCCCAATCTAGGATTGTTCTAATTGGGAGCTGGAATCAACTCACGATCTCTCTTCGAGCCCAAAATATTAATGAAAAGGTCCTAAAACCCTCTTCCCGAATGTAATTTTTCCTTTTCGGGAGTCCCCGAGTGCTTACACAGCCTCCATGGAGATCGACAGCCAAAACTTCAAAAACCAAAAGTTTTGCGACTTCGGGACTTCTCTATCTCTCTTATCTATTAACATAATTTCCTCGAACTACTAAACACTAGGAATCTAGATCGACAGTTCATAATGAACCATGAGATCAACCACTCAGATTATATCTTTTCGGGCTTCGACAATTGTTTTACAACGCCCTTTTCTACAATTATCCTGGATCATCGAAAAACACTTTGCATTGAGTTTCAGATCGATGAACGGTCAAGATCAATTCCCTTAGGGATTCAATGATTTCCAATTGTCATCCACATGACACAAATTCTTGTATCTCTTGATGCTGAAACACCGAACAAGATCTCCTTCCTCCACGTGTCCTCTCCTAGATCGACAACTAGGATGCCATTTCTGGACTTCGGCAATTTCCTCCCTGTCTGCACCACATTGTGATTTCACTAAAGTACGAGATCTGAAATGCGATATCTTGTGCCACGCATCCTCTCTAGACTTTGGTACTTTAGGACTCCTCCACTCCTACTTCATATGAAATGCTAATCCGCCGGAATACAGGATTTGCTGACACGTGTCCCCACTTTTTGAATGATCACAATTCATTCCGGCCTTCGGGAATTTGGGTGTCCCGACTTCTCCACACGCTGAATCCTACAAATACATGAATTCCTAAGGACTTCGCCAATTAAACCTCATGTATCTCCTGTTGATCCAATGATTGTCCTTTCTCTAACAACCTCCCGAATAGATCTTTTTCATAGATCTTTGATCTTTGATAACTCCTCCTTTAAAATTACTTTACAACTTCTCCAAACATGAAAATTTTTAGAGACTTACAGGTTTAAACCTCTCTCTACTTATCTGTATATGAGGGTGAAAAAATACCCTGGATCCTCTCGATCAAACCTCCACCATTCAACTTTCAAACAACGCATCTTCATGTTACTCACCATTAAAAAAAATTGTGCGAAATCAAGATTTCAGAATCTGGCAGAATGCTAAACCAGTTTGGAATCCTGATAAATTAGGAAAGGGGATAAATATGGCAGGGAGGGTCTAAATATGGTAGGATCGCAAAGTTGATCGGGCCCGACGCATTGCAGATCGTGAGTTCTCAAGATCAATGGATGAGAATGATTTTGGGGCTATAAGTTGTGTGGGGGTTAATTTTGGAGAGTGGACCCAAAATTTAAACCATGTTTTTCATTTAGGTTTATGTGACACCACTAGGTGCATTTCAAGATGAAAATCAGGTTGCCTCAAGCCACTTTCTCATGCCCCTAAAAAGTGGAAAAGTATAAAAGGGTGTTTTTTCGATTATTTTATTTTATTTTGAATGTTGGATCGTTAAAATCTTGGCGTGACCACCATCTTTCAACAATAACTCAACAGTACACCAAATTCATGCCATTTTCACTTGTTTCCAGGTATTTTTCATCACAACCATGGATCCTATCATAACCTTAGTAGTAGAACAAGATCCTGTGGAAAATGAAGAAGCCCTAATTGACCGAGATTCAAATATTTTTTATACCGAAATCACTATTTCTCCTATCTTTGTGTCCAAGAAAAACATTTCTGATAAAGTAGGAAGATGTATACCATTCCTCGAATCATTCCAGGCCACCATAGTCCCTTGTGTTGTCGAAATTGATTTCTCGTTTCCCTAATTTATAGGTTGGTGCACTGAACAATATTCCCATGAAGAAACATTCACTGTGAATAAACGAGGGTCCGAGGTCTTGTGTAGAATAGAGATTCTATCAATTCGGGAGTCCCTCAGTATACTAGAGAATTTTTTCACAATTTTTGAACCTTTCAATGAAGAGAAGTTGATTAGGATATATAGAGAATGTCCATCAAAGGTCTGAGATCTATTTTTATAGAAAATTATCAAACCTGAACATTTTTCAGAAGGTTTGTCTTTGCCAATGAATGTGAATATAATGGTTATTGAATTCCAATGGGTCTGCTCCCTATCGAGTCAAGTTTTAGGCCTATACAATGACAAATATGTGGTTGAAATCATGCTTGGTTTCCTTTTGACCTTTTCTAAGTCAGATTTTGGTCTGTCAGTCCATATCAGTTTTGATCAATTACTAGATGACAACATCCATAAACAGCTAGTGAATTTCCGTTCTCTAAGACATTTCAGATACTACACATATCTATTGAGAATTTTCCTAGAAACCAACAAGAGGGAATTTCTTGAAGCAACATTTTTGTCAACTAAGTGTAAAATAATTACATTACTTATCTTCATAAACAAATTCATGTCTAGAGTTTATAGTTTTATTTTCAATACCAACCTACCTAGATTTTTTTATGACATGAGGAGATATCTACATCCAAATCTAGAAAATAGAGTGGGGGATTGGGTACTATTCATGCACTCAATAGTAATCTGGGTTTATGGTTGCCATGAATCCCCTTACCTATTGCCAATTTTTATGACCTATAGAATTTTTTCCCTTGAATTCATCGGGAAGAGAATTATATCTGAGACAAAGCATTTCCTGAAGTTGCACAAAGCCTCCAACATGAAGTTCCCTTTTATTATTGGCCCCTTCATTGTCAAAACCAGATCATGCTTGTATCAAGTTCAAGAAAAGCTCAAATAGTTTGGTTTTTCACAACTATAAGGAAGAAGATATGATTTAAACCAAATCATATCCAAGAGAAGGTTGATGAACAAACATGCCCCTTAGGAGAATGAACACCTAGAACAAGAGAAAAATCACCTTCACAAAGTCTTCAAAAACATAGGTTACAAAGAAAAAGAAATTGAGAACGCAATAAGGAAAGCCCTAGAAAAAGAAAATAACAAACCTCAACAGAGAAACAACCAAACCCTGAGCCTCACCGCCTACCTCCNAAAGCTCAAATAGTTTGTTTTCTCACAACTATAAGGAAGAAGATATGATCCAAACCAAATCATATCCAAGAGAAGGTTGATGAACAAACATGCCCCTTAGGAGAATGAACACCTAGAACAAGACAAAAATCACCTTCACAAAGTCTTCAAAAACATAGGTTACAAAGAAAAAGAAATTGAGAACGCAATAAGGAAATCCCTAGAAAAAGAAAATAACAAACCTCAACAGAGAAACAACCAAACCCTGAGCCTCACTGCCTACCTCCCTTAGATCCAAGGAGTCACTGATAAAATCACAAAAATCCTAAACAAGAAGGAGATTAAGACCTCATTCAAACCACTTAATACCATCAAACAGAATATGAGGTCTGTTAAGGACAAGCTTGACCAACACAATTTCAAAGGAGTATACAAAATAGATTTCTCTTGTGGAAAATGCTACATTGGAGAAATAGGCCGCTCTTTCAACACCAGGATTAAAGAGCATAGTGCTGACATCAAGAATGAACGAACTCGCACCTCAGCACTAGCAGAACACTCTCTCACAACTAAGCATCAAATACGCCTAGAGGACACCAAAATCTTAGCTAAAGAAGACCATCTCCTTAAAAGACGAATTAGAGAGGCAATCAAAATCATCAAAAATCCCAATAACCTAAATAGAGACAATGGCCTAGAGATTAGTGAAAGTTGGATCCCGCTCATTCAAGAAAGAAAACATTATTAACCTTACACTCAGAACTCTAGTACTTACACCCTCACTTTTTTCCGTACCTTGACTTAACCTAATCTTCTAAACCAACCTTATACCTTTTGACATACCTTAATAACAATTTTATTATAACCTTTTTACATATTAACCTAACGTAACCTTAACCAACATAATACCAATGAAAAATTAAACCAATTCCAAACCAACCTAAGTGATTCCAACTTATAATCTTCTACCACTAATATGATATTAATAAAACCTATAATTAACATAAGATTAATATTAATAATAGTATTAATGCCACCTCTTTTATTAACCTTAATTTAACCTATAATTAACATAAAATTATTACTAATATTATTAACACCATATAGCTAACCCTAAATTTAGCCTATAATTAGTCAAACTAACTTAAGATTAATATTAATAATATTAACTTCCTCAAACATAGGGTTTACCTCATTAAATTAACCTCAATTTAACCTATAGTTAACATAAAATTAATATTTATAATACTAACAATGCTTAGTCAAATTAACTTAATATTTTATTAACTTCCTCAAGCCTAGGGTTTACCTCATTAATTTAACCTTAATTTAACCTATAATCCACATAAAATTAATATTTATAATACTAACACCATTCGGTCAACCCTAAATTTAGCCTACATTTAACATAAAAACTTAATATTTAAACCACTTAACTGATTAATTAAACCACTATTTATTATCTTTTGAAAAAGTCTCCTAAAAACTAGGGTTTCACTTAGCCGACCGTAGTTTTTTCACCCACCTCATCACTATTTATTAAAGGCTCCTCTCTTATTTTTCCTCAGGCTTTTTTGTCCTGAAGATGGATCCTGCTGTGGATCTGAAACGTCGACGACAAGCTGTCAATAGCACTGTGGTTCTTCCAACAAATTCTAAACAAATCTCTCACCACAAAAACCTAAATGAACAGAGAATGAACATGTTGAGGGTTTTGATAAGCTAGAAAATCTATAATTATGTGTTGATATGGAAGCAATATTGCAACCAACTCAAACACAGCAAGTGGAGGCAACACTGCAACACAGTCAAATACAACAAGCTTATAAGAAACTGATAGTCAAAGTTCCTAAGATAAGTGTTTACATCAAGAGAAGCAGTTCATAGGCCATGGGCATCAGTGACCAACAAAATTCCCCAAATAAGATGCAGATTACACAGTCTACACAGATAATGGATTTAGAAGAGGAAGAGCCTAGAGAACAGGTAAATCTAGATATGGTGGAAAGTGGTACTAGCATTATAGAGGTTGACAAGGAAAACAAACTCCAAAGTGAAGGCAACTCAAGAACCTTTAGCAGCAAGAAATATATCTTTAATAGAACATCTAAGGTAGTTTATCAATCTAAAGAAGATTTGGCAAAACAATATGTTGAGAAGGGAAACATAGCTCTGGGTGAGATGAGGGATTTAGTCCCTGAACTGGAAAATATTTCTCAGCATAAATATTCTCTGTTCACAGTAAGGGATGTTGAAAAGAGAACCTTTAACATTGCAGTTGTAGATGAAGACAAAGTCTCTAAGATAAAGATAAGATATGGCAACATCGACACTCTAGACAAAGTCAAATTCCATAAGCATACTCATGATATTTTTTATTTTGATTACCTGAGTTTAATATTGAAGAATTCAAAACTGTCATCTTATGCAATGAAATTGGAAGGATATTTGAGGCAAGAAAAGTCATCTAACAGAGCTTGGAAGACTCAGGTCAAGAGGTTCGAATCCGAGGGCCCCCAAGGGTTGAAATCCTCATTGGATGAGAAAGATAAATTAATTCAAAGTTTGAAGAAGAAATTGAAAATGTCTTCTATAGAGCATCCACAAACAAAAGAATTGGATCCTCTAGAACATGAAAAGGAAACACTTCATCAAGATACATTGGACTACAAGGCTACGGTGTTGCAGCTAGAATGGGAAAATGTGAAATGGTTATAAGAGTAGAAAAAATTGCTAAAAGAAGTTGTAGTTGCATCTCCTACTGCAGAATTTGGGCCAAAGACTGAAGGGCTTGTCTAGGCTATTTCACAAGTTATCTTGAAAGAAGGATAAATCAAAGGGATAACAGAAAGCATAGAGAAATTGAAGCAGGAGATGCAGATAAAGGATGAAAGAATGGATCAATTTCAAAAGGAGAATGAAGTCTTGCAGGAAAGGATAGATAAATTGAAGATGAGGTTAGGAGGAAAAGGCATGTTGTAGGGATCCAAGCACATCACTTGGGAATCTATAGCTGCTGAAGCTTCCAAGTTCAGAGTATATTTGAATTTAATTAATGATAAAGACAACATAGTCATCACATCTAGAAGAAGGTGCATTGTTGTGAATGAAACTTTAGAAAATAAATCATCAGAATGGGCCCATAATGCCATAAATCTACTCAATATTGTTCATATTATAGACCTTCAGACTATTTTGGTTAAAGACAAAACTGCATTGATTATCTGGGCCAGAAGGGTTATTTCTAAACATAACCTATTGAAATAATTCCAAACAAAGGAAACACATATGGAACAGAGTGTGTAAGAGTTCAAGGATTTGTTCGAAGAATTGTTTATCAAATGACTTCCACCATTTTGGGATGGCAAGGGAAAATTGTATGATCAGGAAGAATTCAATGCTCGCCTGACTCAGTGAAGAATGGATCACTCCAAGTTTGAAACCCTAGAGGAAAAAATGAAGGGAGCTACATTAGTGGAGCATCTGATTACAGACTTTGAAATTTTGAATCAGTTCAAAGCAGTCAAACTTGGACTACCAGTCATGTCATATGCTTCCTCCATTGACCTAGAGATTTTGATAAAGGAAATGATAGATTATGATATCCCTTTAGACTTTCAATGGAAGGAGATAGTATGAATGGGTAATACAAAGTGCAATTTTCCAGGGTCCAGTAAATGATATCCAGATGTCACTAAAGATGGTAGATCACGTGGAAGAACAAAGAAGAATAGGTGTCAAGGAAAGGGACAAAAATGCCATAGGAGCTAGATTCTGGATCAATAAACATTTCTTATAATCATTGTAAATGGTTTCAAAAACCAAAATGTTTCTTGTAATCATTGTAAACGGTTTCAAAAATCGAAATGTTTCATTTTAATCATTGTAATCAGTTTCAAATGAAAGGAACTCGGCTTGTATAAATATCAGGAGTTCCAAATGTATTAGGGGTTTGAAGAAGTGAAAGGGAATGATTTTAGCTACTCATAACTTGAATGTAATTTTATGAAGTTGAATAGAATACACATGAAGATGTCTTGAAGTTTCCATGAAAATATTCTAATGGTGGTGATCTGAGTTTTGTCTTCTCTCTTTGTATGTATTTCTTGTATTTCTGCTTTCATTTTCACTGTCTTCTGTTTAAATTGGATATTTAAAGGCCCATAATTCATCCTGTGATGCTCTTGGCTTAAGAAATTTAGACTATGTTAAATTCTTCCTAACTAATTCATAATTCATTAATTTAATTCTATGATACAATTATATGTTTTTTCTTTCTTCTTACACTCTTCAAATGACAATTTATAACTCATATTTATCACCTCATTTAGCCTTTATCATCTGGAGAGTTCTGTCGACCAGTCAGTGCTTTCATTCATTTTTAGAAGTTTTACTCCATAGCCCTAAGTGTCCCTCCCCTTCCTTGCTAGCAAAATTATAAAAAACCCTTCAAAGCAACAAAACCTAGCCAGTGATTTGTTAAAGAAAACTCATCTATTTAATACCAAGTGATAGGAGAGAGCCCTCTCTGAGATGAGAAGGCTAGTACCCATATTTAAAGTGGTTTGTAGGTTACCTCTATCATTTTTTAATCATCTGAACAAATTTACAGAGCGCTAACACATCCCCTTGAATATTCTGGTCGTTATCCTTCATGATATTGACAACACAAAATCAATGGAATCTTTGTTGCCCTCCTGTGCGCTCCTATGATACTTGAAAACTCTTGACATAGAAGTTTTCTTAGTCTCTCCTACAAACTCTTATGCTTACTATCTCTCTTGAGCTTTGTTCCTTGAGTTATTTCACACCTCTAGTGCACTTCTTGCATCCCTGAAAATTTCGATGAGCCTCAGACGTAGATATCCCTCAAAAAGTTTTAGACTTAGAGATTTTTGAAGAAATATCCTCACACACTCCATGCGTTTGTCTCCTCTGAGCTTATTCAACACTTAAAGAAAGTGTTGGCCTGATGAAATCCATGCATGGGTCTTCTCAAACATTTTTTCTCCTCTGATCAACTTTGCACTCTCTGCACTTCAACTAAACTATTGTGCACTCCTTGCACTTCCACTGTAATTTCACGTTATCTCTCTTGAGATTCTGAGTCTGTCTCAACTCTGACTATGCACTCCTTGCGGGAACTATGAACTCCTTGCACCAGGAATCTCAGAAGAGAAAACAAATGAAACTTACAGAAACATCAAAGGTTTCCACACTTAACCATGAAAACCATATGTTGGATCATGTTTTCATTGATGTCAAAGGAACAATGTCTTGTCATATGATATTGATGTAGTGATTGATGGATCATGTTTTTTCCTTGATTTCAATGGATTCATAGTTGTATGATGTCATGTATAAATGAAAATGGATCAATGAGTTGTCATTGATATATGATGCATAGTTGGATTGATGTAAAGATGACTCATTATTTTCTTTTCATGGTTGATAGGGAGTACAAATGTATGAACTCCAAAGTGGTCCCCTTATGGTGAAATCCCTCATGGGAATATGCTTTGCGTTTGATTTATTCTAGTAGTATGGTTAGGAAAACCATGCTTAATTATGAAATAAGGAGATGAATATTAGTGAATTTGATAGTGAAACTATCCTAGATGGATAGTGCTTGTCATTCCATTTTCAGTGGTATGTGGAATGTCACATAACTCCTCACGGTTTGAGAGTTATGGCCTTACGAAGTTGGAGGACCCTCATATGATGGCTAGAAGCCCCAAAAGGTCAAAGAAGTCAAAGTGCTTACAAAGAAGAAATTATTTAAATAATAAAGTGAAGTGACAAAGTCAAGAGGATTATTTAAATAATAAAGTAAATGGAGAACTTTATATTTATGCAAAGTGGTTATAAGAGGGTTAACCCTAAAATGAGGAAAGTTAAGTGGTCAAGTGGCTATTGTATATATGGACAAAGTGACAAATTGGAAAAATTTGAACATAAGTGACTATGTGGACAAAGTGGCTATGTGGAAAAAGTGGCCAAGAAAATGCTTCTAATGAAGCTACTTGGAGAGTATAAATAAGAGGCAAGGGTCTCTTGTGAAATACATCTATTGAGCATATCTTGAAGATTTATTCTGAGAGAGAGATTGACTGGAGGATCTCATGGATGCATCAAAGTTTTCGTAAGTCTAATATCTTGATGGTGAAAGTTTTGGAAGTTCAGAAACCCTAGTTTCTGAAGGAGTATGCGATAAACAGTGGGCCTGAGTGCATACATACACGGGCTACAGTGAGGTAGGACGCATACACACACAGGCTGAAGGAAGGAAGAACATGTACAATTGGATGGAAGTCATGAAGACTTGAGTGTAAGTTGGTGCCAGTCTCTTGAAGGCTAAAGCAAGTTCTAGATCTTTATTCTATGGGCTCAAATCTTCCATAGAAACATTTTTATGGTTACATAGTTGTATGATGGATACTCTTTCTTATTGTATGGTGAATCCTTAAGGAATTATTGGTATGGATATGATGATATGGTTATGTTGATTGATTGATAGAGTGAGGAACACTCCTATGTTTCAGTACTGATATGGCTGCCATAGTTACTTATGTTTGAGTAGCATTCATATTGTCTGATTGAGGAGCATGAGTAAGTTTTTGTAGAGTATGGATGTGTTGACATTGTTGAACACGTACAATTGGATGGAAGTCATGAATACTTGAGTGTAAGTTGGTGCCAGGCTCTTGAAGGCTGAAGCAAGTTCCAGATCTGCATTCTATGGGCTCAAATCTGCCATAGAAACATTTTTATGGTTACATAGTTGTATGATGGATACTCTTTCTTATTGTATGGTGAATCCTTAAGGAATTATTGGTATGGCTATGGTGATATGGTTATGTTGATTGATTGATAGAGTGAGGAACACTCCTATGTTTCAGTACTGATATGGCTGCCATAGTTACTTATGTTTGATTAGCATTCATATTGTCTGATTGAGGAGCATGAGTAAGTTTTTGGAGAGTATGGATGTGTTGAGATTGTTTATGGTATAGATTGGACAGTGAGAGACAGAAGTGGATGTGACTAAGGGTTGCAAATAATCTGAGTTTTTCATGGAGAGAAAACCCTAATTGTGAATAAGGAATACATAGGTTGTAGTATAGGCAGGTTGTGTACATATGCGAGCTGTACTACTGGTAGGGCACATACATATGTGTGACGCACTACTGACAGGTCACGTACCTTTTGACATATTGGTATCTATTGAGGATTGATTCCTCTTTTTAGTTGGTGCTGAGTTGTTTGAGCTGAGTATTGCATTGTAGAGATGGTGCTCTTTTGGAGTTGTCACTCTATTGAGTTGATGCTGATAAACCAAGGATTGTAGTCCATAATAAAAATAAAATTGTACATACATCTTGTGTTCTTTGTGTTCCTTGTGGTTATAAATTATTTATGATATATGTTGATGATGTATGTTCACATTTAACTGGTTATAAATGATAGCAATAAGTAATGAGTAAATGGTGATTGCTAACTAAGGCGTTTTGTGAAGGGGAAGTTTTTAAAAACATCCCTGCACTGATTCACCCCCCCTCTCAGTGTGGTCGGTGTGTCCAACAATTGGTATCAGAGTAGGCCTTCACTATAATCCTTAACAATCTTGGAGGAGATCCATGGACACACAAATGAATAATGACGTTCCAATCATTGATGAGGAAAATTATTCTACATGGAGAATATAAATGAAAGTGCATTTGAAGGAAATAGGAGTGGGTGTTTGGAAAGAAGTTATTGGTGGACCAGTTCCTTTGAAGAACAAGTCAAAGTTTGCAGCTCAAAGGGAAGAAAATAATAATGA
>JASDQU010191861.1:2053-15353 GCA_032191745.1 Picea mariana
TTAGAGTTGCCTGCATCTTCACGAGTACACCCAGTTTTCCATGTTTCATGCTTAAAGAAGGTTATAGGTGAAAATATCCCAATTCAAACTATATTGCCAGAACTTGATGAGGAAGGAAAAATCATATTGGAGCCTGAAGCCATCACTGACACAAGAATTCTCCAGCTGAGGAATAGATCCATTTCAGAGTATCTCATTAAATGGAGGAAACTACCGGCTGAAGATTCCACTTGGAAAGATGAGTCTTTTATATAGAAGCATCCAGAGTTACTCAAGCATTGCGGACAACACTTGTCTCAAGGGGAGGGGCATGTTAAGCCCTAAATAGTGGCTCATTACCCCTTAATTGGGGCATATTATATTAGTAATGTTATTTTATTTATGTCGGCTTTAGGCCATTAGTTGTAATTATATACCAATGAGACATTTTCATTTTGAATCATCTTGTAATTGTACATTTATGTGGGAATAAGAAGGTTTCCCCCTCAAAGAGGCTTATTATCTGAATTTATCTCTTTTTCAAGGCGTTGTGTACTTATTCTAAGGTTTTTCTATGCTATATTGATATGTGGCTCTTAACATACATCGCTTAAGTTGATAAACCTGTGGTTTTGCATTGTCAGTCATATGAAAATGGTTTGAAGGAAGCACCTCTGCAGAACTCGATTTTTGCAATATTTGCAGAGTTATGTAACTAAATTCAATGAAATTGATCCATACCTATGATCGATTAATGAAAATAATTTTCATTAAATTGAAAGGTATTCTCGATAATATTTGGATAAAGAAAAGAAAATTAATTTATTGTTAAATGAATGGGTGTGATGGTCCAAACAAAGGACACAATGTTTCATAGCTCACACCAGTTGGAGGAATATATAAACAAGAAAGAGTGGTGAGAAGAATGTGTCTCTGAAGTTTAGATAAGAAGATCAAAATAGAAGAAGAGTTCAAGAAGAAGAATTGTTGGTTCTAATGGGCCTGTCAATGTCTTATTGAAGATCAAGAACATAAGAAGACAGAGCATTAGTTATGAAATCTAGTATTTGATATAGAAGACCTTTACTGGACTGCAACAGATTCATTGAAGATTAAATGACATAAGCCAAAGAGTGAGAGATGAATTTTAACTGCAGATAGCCAAAAGACCATACAAGCAGAGGTTGCAACAGACAAGTAGAAAGTACAGTAGTTAATGATTCTAATAAGACTTGAAGAATTGATAGTATCTCTGTGTATTTATGAACACCTTGAACAGAGTACAGTAAAAGAGTTATAAGTGTTATAGCTTTCATAAAGGGAGGAAGGGTGGCGCAAGGGAAAATAAGTCGAAGTTAAAAAATTCAAATCTGATAGGGCTTGTGTTAATGGTTGCATGAATCAAATTCAATGAAGAGCAACAGAGATTGAATTGCATTGTGAAATTAAGGGTGGTTGGGTGGTGTAAGGGTAGGTTGGATCCTGCAGGGGAGTAGGTTCTTCCTTGTCATTTGTAGTTGACTAAATAGGGGGTCGTAGCCTCCTTCCAGTTGTAGCTGGTAAATAGGGTGTTGAAGCATCCTTTCAGTGGTAGTTGATAAAATAGGGGGTTGTAGCCTCCTTCCATTTGTAGTGGTAAATAGGGTGTTGAAGCATCCTTTCAGTGGTAGATGATAAACTAGGGGGTCGTAGCCTCCTTCCAGTTGTAACTGGTAAATGGGGTGTCAAAGCACCCCTTCAGTCATAGCTGAAGAAACTTGGGGACAGTCTATCCATCAAATTGTAGCTTGAAAATAGTTTTGTAAGAGAACATTTTATTAATCAGAAAAGAGTTGGTGGTTTTTCCTGTTGGGTTCCACGATAAAATATTGTGTTCATAAGGGTTTGTTGTTCATCATATATTTCTTAGTTGAATAATTATTGTGTGTGCTTAATATTGATGAAATTAAAAAGAAAAAAGTAGGCAATACTGATTCACCCCCCACCCCCCCCTCTTAGTATTGTTGGATATTCCATCAATTGGTATCAGAGCAAGGTTCCTTTATGAAGAGTCTAACAAATTGAAAGGAATATCATATTAAGCACAAATGGATGGAAAAAATATTTACACTGTGAATGGAACTCCAATACCTGGAAAAGAAGAATACATATTTTGGAGTATAAGAATGGAAGGTCATCTGAAGGCATTGGGACTTGAAGTATGGAATTCATTGATCATTGATTACTTCCCACCAAACAGAGTAAGGACTCCAACTCAAAAGAAAGCCAAGAAAAGTAACTCAATGGCAATGAATAAAATACTTCATGGATTACCTGATGATCTCAAAGAGAAGATAGGTGAATGTAACTCTGTAAGGGAACTTTGGGACAATATAAAAGGTCTCTACTCAGATGAGAAGTCAAATGAAGCATTTTGATCATAACAAAGTTCAGTCCATAACAATTCTAGTGATGAATATTCTTTTGAAAAGCACTCAAACATTGAAGCAACAGTCAATATTGAAGCAGAGCTTGAGAGTGCTTTGGATGAACTGAGAAAATATAAACAAATGTGTAAACAACTAAAGGATCTCATGTTGGAGAAAAGGAGGAAACAAGATTAAAATAAGAAAGAACTTGAGAAAATCATAGTTGACTTTAGAATCCAAGTCCAACTGGATCAAGAGAGATTGGAATCCTTGGAACAATCTCTTAATAAGGAGCAACAAAAGGTTGCAGAGCTCAAACAACAACAACTAGAAAGTGAGGAAGAAAATCNTACATAGTTCAAGACAATAAGTAGTCATTAGCATGGAAGAATCCAAGAATTTGTTGGACTCAAGGATCAACTGAAGACTGTTGAAAAATTCAAGAAAGTAACTGAAGCCCTTGATAAAATTATCAGTCTACAAAGGTTTCCCTCGAACCAATATGGCCTTGGATATGACCAAGTACACATGGTTAAAGGGTCAAGTCCTATTACTCAGATTGATGTAGAAGATGACAAGTGTTGTCATGATATCTCCAAAGAAACAATTATGCAATAGATGGATTACAAGAATGCAAACTCCTTTGCTCAAGAACCTACTCATCCTCCCAACAAGAGCAACCTCAAAAAAAATGGCAATCATAAGAAAGAAGACCAAAAAACTCCCAATTACAAGAGTGCATCCTATGGCTGTTGTTTTTATTACGATCACAAGGTTTTTGACTACATAACCAGGAGACATAGGTTGAAAAAACAAGAAAATACATGCAGTTCAAGTGAAATGAAAGATCTTAACAATAAGAGTGGGCTTGGGTATGTGAAGAAAGAAAGTACTATTTCCCCTACTTTCAATACTAGTAAAAGAAGTTGACAAATAAATTCATTTTCAAAAGATCTTCACAGATGTTCAAGGGTTATTGCTATTCATGTAATAACTATGGACATAAAACTATGAATTGTAGAGCATATGGAAGGAAAAACTTAAGGGTTAAGAACTATAACCTTAAAGATAACCAAATAGTAAATCAATTTAAAAGCATAAATTATAACTCCTTTGCACCTCTACAAGAAAGGAGCCTAGAATGCTTCAGATTTTATAGTTATGGACATAAAGCGAGTAATTGTAGATTAATGCAAGTCTTAGAAAAACCAAAGCTCATTAGAGAGAAAAAGATGATTTGGAAAGAAAAAACATCAAAAGAGGAATATCTTATTGCCTTGAAAGCCCAAGATAAAAAAGATCCTTGGTATGTTGACAATGGGTGCTCAAAACATATGACATGAAACAAGGAAAAGTTTTTGCACTTAAAGAAACAAGAGAATACTCAACCTCTTCTATGAAACTCATGGAATAAAAAAACGAAAACAGTTCTGTGCTGCCAGAACACCTCGGCAAAATGGGATTGCTGAGAGAAGGAATAGAATAGTCCAAGAAGCTGCAAGGACTTTGCTCAATGAAGAAAAATTATATGATGGATATTGGATGGAAGCTGTAAGGACAACAATATACAGATTGAACAAAGGTCAGCTCAGGATTAATAGTAATAAGACTCCTTATGAACTGTGGTTTGGAAGAGCTCCTTTGGTAAAATACTTCAAGGTCTTTGGAAGTAAGTGTTACATCAAAAGGCTTGATGAGAATCTCAAAAAATTTGATGCTATATCTGATAAAGGTATCTTTCTTGGATATGCCTCTACCAAGAAAGCATAAATATGCTACAATATTAGATTACATAAGATTGTTGAGAGTCAAGATGTCAAGGTGGATGATTTAAAAACAATAAGGATCAAACATCAAGAGACTATACTTGATAATGAAGATGAAGATGATGATGATGATGAGTCAGTTGTTACACAAGCTAAATAAGAAAAGGAAGAGGATGATATGGATACTAGTGAAGACGAAGAATATATTCAAGAAGAAGAGATAAGAGAAGAATCCCCAAGAAGAGACACAAAGACACCCTCAAGAATGACTCAAAGGAATCATCCTGAGGAACTCATTATTGGAAATAAAAGAAATGGAGTGCATACAAGAAGACAATTGTTGTATCAGACAGAAATAGAACTTATGTCACATATTGAGCCCAGCTCAATCAAAGAGGCATGTAAAGATGAAAATTGGGTCAATGCTATGAATGAAGAATTGGACTAGATTGAAAAAAATCAAACTTGGGAACTAGTTCCAAGACCAAAAAATAAAAATGTCATTGGAACTAAATGGGTGTATAAAAACAACATGGATGAGAATGGGCAAGTAATCAGGAACAAATCCATATTAGTGTGTAAAGGGTATTCTCATATTGAAGGGGTAGACTTTGAAGAAACTTTTGCACATGTGGCTAGATTAGAGGCAATTAGGATGTTGTTAGCCTTCTCCATCTACGAAAATTTTAAAGTATATCAAATGGATTTCAAGTTATAATTTCTCATTGGAAACCTCGAAGAGGAAGTCTATATTGAGCAACCACAAGAATTTCAATTAACTAACAAAGGAGACTATGTCTGTAAACTAAAGAAAGCACTCTGTGGGATAAAACAAGCACCCAGAGCATGGTATCCAAGGATAGATTCTTATTTACAAGTACAAGGCCTCAAAAGAGGATCAACAGACAAAAATATTTATTGTAAAATTGTTGGTAACAACATGATTGTTGTGGAAGTATATGTTGATGATATTATATTTGGCAGTAATGATGAAAAAATGAGTAAGGACTTTGCTAGGAGAATGCAGCAAGAATTTAAAATGTCCTTGCTTGGTGAACTGAATTTCTTTCTTGGGTTACAAATAATATAGTCCAAAAGAGGATTCTTTATCCATCAGCCCATGTATGTTAAATATGTTATTAAGAAATTACAGGTAGAGGATTGCAAACCTTTTAGTACACCTACGACAGTTGGATGCAAACTAAGCAAGGAAGATGAGTCCAAATCTGTAGATCCAAAACACTGTAGATCAATGATTTGGAGTTTACTATATGTAACATCTTATAGACCTAATGTCAAACAAGTTGTTGGGATGGTGGCTAGATTCCAAGTAGCACCAAAAGAGAGCCATGTTCAAGCTGTGAAAATAATCTTTAGGTATTTGAAAGGAACCATAGATCTTGGTTTGTGTTACCCTAGCAAGGATTCATTCACTTTAAAATCCTATTTAGATGAAGATTGGGAAGGTTATGTAGATGACATAAAAAGTACGAGTGGAGGATGATTCTTCTCGGGAGAATCATTGGTATCTTGGATAAGTAAGAAGCAGAACTCAATATCTCTATCTAGCACTGAAGCTGAGTATATCGCAATAGCATAATGTTGCACACAAGTGTAATGGATGAAAAAAAACTTACAAGACATCAAAATAGTGTTTGAAGAACCTACTACTATCTATTATGATAATACAAGTGCTATAAGTCTCTCCAAGAACCCTGTCCAACACTCCAAATCAAAACATGTTCCCATAAAATACCATTATCTAAGAGATCAGGCTAAAAATAAGAACATTAAATTGGAATATGTCCCAACACAAGAACAGGAGGAAGATATTTTCACTAAACCCTTAAGTAGCGATGTATTTGAATATCTCAGGAAAATATTGGGAGTAATCCCTCTTCCAATCTAATCTCTCAAGAAAATAATGCATCGATTGGCACCAATTTAGCGGGAGAAAGCAATCAAAGTCAGGAGGAGTCATTCTGTTATGACAAGAAAAGTATGATTGCAGGAGGAGTTACCCGAGTTTAGATTCCAGTCAGAATTATATAGACAGACAGAGATTTACCATAGGAGAAGCAACCATTTTCCATTGATGTCAAAGGGGGAGAGTATCTTTAGAAGAGAGAAGCATCATCACAAGGGGATATTGTGTATGAAATTTGTGTGTTTCCATTAATGAAAAAGGGGGATATTGTTGGACATGGTGTCATTAATGTGTTTTCATTGATGTTAAGAAGTATAACAGTATGCAGAGTTCATGTCAAATAAATATATTCAGTATGACAGTACATAGAGATTAAAAAGTTTAGGAGGGTTAGCTACTAAATATCAGAAGCTCAAAAGAGATGACGCACATGAAACTCAAAAGGGAAAGCGCCAGATCAACGACATGGATGAATTTTGGAGAGAAAAAGGAGAATTAAAATTTTTTTTATTCCCAATCTCGCAATTAGTCTAGATTGTCATATTACAAGAGAAGGATCGTTGGAGGACTAGTCAATGATTAGATAAAATCAGGACCGTTGGATATGCAAGCACCAGATCAACCATAGGGATTGATTATGGAGCACAAAGGGGGAATTAAACTATATGTTATTTCCAATCCCACAATTATTCTACATCGTCAGATCTAATTGATTCAAATATCAACGACTGTGGTTGACTCACCAACAATCGCACAACTTCAATTGTGGAGTTTGGGCAACGAATTAAACCACTCGCAAGTTATGGTTTTGCAATCCACATTGACCATTGGATCAAGTTAAGTGGAAGGATAGGATAAGTAAATATGAAGACCATCCGATACGAAGTCCCAAAGTAAATGAGGATTGTTCGATCTATTCATAGTGTGCCAAGGTAGTAGTGGTCAACTTCGGCACTGACCACTTTGGGAGAAAAAGGGTTTAGAACAAGTAATATCACCCGAAGTCTGAAGTACTGAAGAAAATTTGAACCATCTGATATCAAGAAAACTTCATGAGATATCAGGACCATCAGATCATGTTTATTGGAAGGACAGAGTAAGCAAAAAATGTCTCGAAATAAATGTAAGTCGTCTGATCTGACGAAACACTTTGGAAGATATCCTGACCGTCAGATCGAGGAAATTAGAAGGATAGGATAAGCAAGGCCAAAGGCCCGAAATCTCGAATAGTCGAATTCCCGATAGTTGTTGGATCGTGTTAAGACTTTTCAGGTTAAAGAATGACCATTGGATGAAGTAAATCTACTCGAGGATTACACTTTGGGAAATCTCACCTTAGGAGAATTGGGAAGTGGAGAAATCGAATTACCCAAAGTCCTGAAGGTTGATGTTCTGAAGTCTCGAGGATAAGGCACGTATCACTCACATTGACAGCCCACATCATCAATACTTACGTCAGCAAGTTACATCACTCAGGAAGTTTTACTTCAGGATTTTCACCACCAGTAAATGACCTAAGTCCCAAAGTGGACATGATCCATCTGATCTGAAGAATACTTCAGGAGAATTCTCAACCATTAAATATTATGGACAAGCATCTGTTATTCAGGAGATTTGTAAAAAGTATGGAAGTTGCAAGGACGAAGTCCTGAATTCCTGAAGTAAACAAGAATTGTCCATATGTTCATGGAAAGTAAAAATGTGACCATTGATTTTATTAAGTGATCAAGAACTTGATTGTCCTAGCGCCTGGTCACCGCCTGTGGTCATATGGAATAAGAGAAATAAAGGTAAAAGATAATACATCGCTGAAGTTGATAAGCTCATGGTTTTGCATTGTCAGTCATATGAAAATGGTTTGAAGGAAGTGCCTCTACAGAACTCAGTTTCTGCAATATTTGAAGATTTATGGAACTAAGTTAAATGAAATCAATCCATACCTATGATTGATTAATGAAAATCATTTTCTTTAAATTGAAAGGGCTTCTCGATTATATTTGGATAAAGAAAAACAAATGAGATTATTGTTAAATGAAGGGGTGTGATGGTCCAAACAAAGGACACAATGTTTCATAACTCACACCAATTGGAAGAATATATAAATGAGAAAGAGTGGTGAGAAGAATGTGTCTCTGCAGTTCAGATAAGAAGATCAAAACAAAAGTAGAGTTCAAGAAGAAGAAGTGTTGGTTCTAATGGGACTATCAATGTATTATTGAAGATCAATAACAAAAGAAGACAGAGAAGCATTTATGCAATCCAATATTTGATACAAAATACCTTTATTGGATTGCAAAAGATTCATTGAAGATTAAATGACAGAATCCAGAGAGAAAGAGATGAATTTTGACTACAGAAAACCAGAACACCATCCAAGCAAAGGTTGTAGAAGACAAGTAGAAAGTATAAAAATTAATGATTCTATGAAGACTTAAAGAATTGATAGTATCTCTGTGTGTTTATGAACACCTTGAATAGAGTACAGTAAAAGAGGTATAAGTGTTATAACCTGCATAAAGGGAGGAAGGGTGGAGCAAGGGAAAACAAGTCGAAGTCAAAAATGTCAAATCTGATAGGACTTGTGTTAATGGCTGCATGAATCAAATTCAATGAAGAGCAACAGAGATTGAATTTCATTGTGAAATTAAGGGTGGTTGGGTTGTGAAAGGGCAGGTTGGATCCTGTAGGGGAGTAGGTGCTTCATTGTCAGTTGTAGTTGACTAAATAGGGGGTCATAGCCTCCTTCCAGTTGTAGCTGGTAAATATGGTGTTGAAGCATCCTTTTAGTGGTAGCTAATAAACTAGGGGTTCGTAGCCTCCTTCCAGTTGTAGTTGGTAAATGGGGTGTGGAAGCATCCCTTTAGTCATAGCTAAAGAAACTTAGGGACAGTCTCTCCATCAAGTTGTAGCTTGAAAACAGTTTTGTAAGAGAACATTTTGTTAATGAGAAAAGAGTTGATGGTTTTCCCTGTTAGGTTCCATGATAAAATCTTGTTTTCATAAGGGTTTTTTTTTCATCATATGTTTCTTAATTGAATAATTAATGTGTGTTATTAATATTGATGAAATTAAAAAGAAAAAGTAGGCAATATTGATTCACCCCACCTTTCAGTATTGTTGGATATTCCATCAACAAGGTCTTATTTAAGGCAACAAGATTCAAAACTGAATCACATATTTCAGCAGCTCGTTTCAAAGGTGTTTGGATTATCTTTGGTAGTATATGTATTCTTTTTTGTTTATGAATTAAATTTCATGACTGATAAATAATATCTTGCAGAGTCAAGTGGCAGCATGTTGTGGCAAGACAATATAGATCATTAGTTTCAGTTTTATTGTGTTGTTAGAGTCTTTTTGTATGGTTCCCATCAAAGGCTTCTAAATCTGACTTCAGTCCCTACCCTTACAGGGGTTTGTAAAAGAGAACTTAGTTTTGTGTCTCAAAATGAAATAAAATTAGATTATTGTTTTTGTCTCACATATGTGTCTTCATGATATATGGTTCTTTCTTTTTATTTTATCTCCATGTTTACATTATTGTAAATTTTGTATACTCTCGCATAGCTTTGTTTAATTTTATTTTACATTGATATAAACATAAAATCTTCCTTGATCCTTTGTACTTGATACTTGTAGATTAAGTGAATATTTTTTAGGCTATAAACATCGGGTTTCATTCCTAGCTATCTTGTCCTAGCCATGAAAGATCTCAAAATTATTGAGTAAGGTATTCCATACCTTTTCCTCAACACATGGGAGACTACTGAGGGAAATTCCCATGTGGATCAAAGCATTATTTATGGAGGAGGGGATGTTAACTATTCCCTCAACTGATATGGAAGCCTAAACATCTGTGCTTGGGTTAGGGTGACTTTGGGGTAGGATCGTGACCTAAGAAGGTTAAATGGTTCTTTGAAAAATGGGGGAATATCAAGAAAAGAATACACGAAATGAGCAATCCTTAAGGAGAGTCGCCATAGTTGAGAAGTGGTGGTATGGAAAGGTAAAGAAAGAAGAAAAGAAGTATGAGGTGTTTCAAAAAGAAATCAAATCAAGAGAAACAAATGAAAGAAATAAGGAAGATTTGAGGAAGGTAAGAAGACAAGAAAGGTTGGTCAGTCTAAAATTATAGCAGAGAGAGGTGTAGAGAGAAAGGAGTCCCCAAGTGGGTGGACAAGAAGAGGAGAAAGTAGAAGTAAGGGAAGATGAAGTAGGTCTGGATATTTCATAAGACTTAGAAGATTCAGCCTTGATATCAAGAAACATTGGGAATCAAGTCGAGAAGGCTTCTCCAAAGGAAGAAAATGAGAGCCCCCAAACCAAAGAAACCTGCCCAGAAGTCAGTAGAACCAGCCCCAAATCACTCGTTCCCTAGGTTCCCTCTATACCCGTGGTAAGCTCTATACCACATACTTATGCTAGTTCTATTCCATCACATTCAGTCACTCAATCACATTCTATAAGTGTAAACACTGGGAGGATATTAGGATACCTTGGCATATCGCAAATGGGGTCGTTGGGATTCATTTTAATAGGAATACTAAGACCCAGAATGAATGGAAATACAGGAGGCTCGATTTCCCAATACCCAAAATTATGGGGTAAAGGGGACGAGGATGTAGAGAAGCAATGGTTCCTATGTGAAGCCGTTTGGAGATCCAGAGGGACTCTCGATGCAAATGAGTTAGTATAATTTCATACTACCTTGAGGGGTCATGCCATCAAATGGTACATGAATGATATTGAACTAGGGGTGTAAGGACAAGATTTCACCCATGCCCAAGTTTGTTTTAAGTTCATCGTCGAACTAAAACTACCTCAGTAAGAGAAACAATCTTTTTGTGAGTTGCAGGAGATTCAACAAAGGGAAGGATAATCTTCCTGGGAGTATAGTCAAAAAGTTAAAGACGCTATTGGGAGGTTAGCGCATCCAATTCACGAAGATCACTGGAGGGAATGATACATCCAAGGAATACTACCTTTGATGAGAATTCCTATAACACAATAGTGGATAGCCACCTTAACAGATTCTTTGCAATAGTCAATGAAGATTGAATCCATGGTAGGTTATCTAGGGAGTCTAAGAGTGACCAGAACTCTAGTGGACGCAAAATTGTTGCAAATCCAGGGACAAATATCGACACTAATGAAGAATATTCAAGAATTAACTATACCAACACCAAGACGACCTCAGGTTTGGTGCACAATATGCTACACATAGGGGCATCTGGAAAAGGAATTTTTGCACATGAGGGGAATGGGACCTTCTCACAATATGATGGGACCCTCTCCAGGAAAAATAGGAGGATTTTTGCAAGTATCTGTGACTCCACAATTCCATGCACCAGTGTTATACCATGTCTTTCTAGGAAATCAAACATCTCAGCTAATTGAGTATTGTGAGATTTTTCGAACACATGGGTATGTGTCGAGGTAGTGTCCTATCATGCATAAGTATATGAATATGCCCAATACAATACATGGTCAGTTATGTGCATCTACATCAAATTCTACAAATCAATGTAGAGTGATGGATGTGTTGGTCAACATATTAGATCAGACAACATTCAAAATAAATAAAAATCCCCAAGGACCTGGAAGAGGCCAAGGAGGTGGGGGTGGAGGTGGATTCAGAGGAGTAAGAAATGGGGAAAGAGGACCAGGAATATGTTACAATTTTGATGAGAAAGGTCACTTGGATAGAGACTTCCCTCACCCAAGACGACCATGGTGCTCTCACTGTAGAACTAACAGGAATGCAACTGAAGACTGCCCAGAACTAATCGCAAAATGGGAATATAGGGTTCATCAATGAGGAGCTAACTTCATAGGCTCAAAAATGAAAAGGGAAATCAAGGGACAACTACCTAATATCAACATCATTACTTATGGAGGAGAAAAAACTAGGTCAGATATAGACAACCAGCCCAAAATTCAGAAAGCAACTCCGAAGAATGACAAGTATGACCCTTTGAAAAAAAAATGTTCTTCAAAGATGCAATGGAAATATATATGAATATCCCTACTCCAGAAATAGTGGAGAATTCCCCTAAAGTAACCTTTAAACATAAACTTGTGCAAGCCCCTACCTCACCACTGACACGTAGAAGCCCAGTGATTCTAAAGAGACACCATGAGTAGTCTCAAAACATAATCAATCTTTGGTCTCGATTGTTCTTTGATATCCTTGGGGATGACCAACTTATGGAGAAGTTGCGCAACACCTTGTAACTAATAATAGTAAATGAGGGAAACTCATAAGCCATCATAATGACCAACCTCCTTGAGAAGAGTACTTAGAGAATACAAAGAAGAAAGGTGTGAATAGGAAAATAATTTAGGTTAGAAGCCCAGCTAGATGATTTTGAAATTAAATATAGCATGCTAGATTTTGGATCCGATGTCAACATCCTACCCAAAAATACTCGGGAAGCTTTGGGAAAACCTCAGTTAGTGTATTTCCCCATCCAGTTGAAAATGGTAAACCAGTATTTCATTTTCCCAATAGAAATACTGGAAAATGTGGAAATAGATGTTGTGGTAGTTAAAACCACAATCGATTTCGAAGAAATTGAAATCATGGGAGATAGGGATCCCTACCATTCTCTACTCAGAATTGATTGGGCATATGACAATTGTGTTATCATTGATATAAATAAGGACACCGTGACATTTTAGGTGGATGGGATAAAAGTGGCTCAGCCCTTAGATTCGTATTTAGGGTCTAGATACACTGAACCAACAGAAAAAAAATATGGAATCAGATGCTCTTGACCAATTATTTACCATAACAGTAGGAACAAGTCCGGATTACATATCCCACTGCAAAGGTGTTGGTAAGTTGGAGAAGGACACATTCTGCTGACGAGGATTCAGAATTAGCATTTGATAGTTCGTATCAAGGTTCATACAAACGATTCTCAAGATGATATGCAACTGACAGAGAAACGTGATGGATTGTAACCAAGGTCATGGAACACCCAACATATGATGGTACCTCAAAGGTAGACAGTTTTCTTACTAACGTGGAAGAAATAATAGCGGCGGATGAAAGGATCTCAGTTATTGACTTAGCCTTATAGGATACCCTTACTGGATGGTGAGCCACTCACGGAGCCTTGATTATGGAGTGGGAATATGTGAAGCAAGCCATCTAATGTTGATTCCAAATTAGGGATTAAATAAAATAAGAGATGCATATATATTTTAAATATGCGCAA